>JAWQFY010000666.1:0-23612 GCA_037055185.1 Capillidium rhysosporum | reverse complement strand
AAAAATTTAAAGTAGAAGTAAAAATAAATGTTATAATATATATTTATAATTTATTTATCTAATTAAATATTTATATTTAAATTATTTTTTAATTATATTATTAATTTTAAATTATAATTTATTTAGCTATATAGTATATTAATATATACTATATAATATAAATTTACCTTAAATTCAATAGTATTTTAATAATTAATATAAAAATAAGTAAAGCTAACTATTTATATAAGTATATATATTATACTATTAATTTTAAATTTTAAATTTTAAAGATTTTTAATTTTAAATTTTTTAAGCTTATTTTATATATATTTAATATAATTAGCTTTATAAACTAATTTTTTTCATAGTAATATAATAATACTTTTATAAATATTAATAATATATATATTTATTATTGTAATATTATAGTATATAGCTTTTAATATCTACTTTAACTTATATTTTAAATTAGTTAAAAGGTAATTTTTAAAAATTTATATTTAATTAAAAATTTTTTATAATAATAAAAGTTTAATAACTATATATATATATTTAATTTTAATTTTAAAATTATATAAAAAATTAAAAGAATAATTTAAAATTTTAATTTAGTTTAATAAAATTTTATTTTCAATTATATATATATATTTATAATTTACTTTTAATCTATTATATTACTAAAGTTTATTTAATAATAAATTTAATAATATTAGTTTTATTTATATAAATACAAAACTGTTTTTTAGACTATTTATTTTATATAGTATTATAGTTAATTATACTTAATTAATATTAATTTTAATATACTATTTATATTATTATATTAAAACTAAAGTAGTAATTATTTATAATTTTATTTATTTACTTTTATTTTATATATATATTTATTACCTTTATTATAAATAATACTTTGTTTTTAAACTAATTTATTAAATATATATATATTATTTTTATTACTTATTATTATCTATTAAGCTAAAATTTTAGTTATTTAATTATTATATTAAAATTTTAAATTGTTTAACTTATTTTACTATAATTAATTAATAAAGTTAGATTTACTAGTAATTATTTTATTATTATAGCTATAATTTCTTTATAATATTTTTTAAATTAATTAAATAAAACTTAATGAAAATATTATAAAATAATAATAAAATAACAAAATACTTTATATATACTTTTTTATAAAGCTAATTATAAAACTAAAATAATATTTTATATAAGCTAATTTTAATTTATTTTTTATTTTTAAACAAAATTTATATTTTTTATAATTATTTTTATATAACTATTTTTATATATTTAAATTTACTAATATAAACTTTAAATTAAATTTTTTAATTTATATAAAATATATAAATTTATTTTAATTATTATTTAATTATTTTTAATATATTATACTATATTAAAAATTTTGTTTATAAATAGTTAAACTTAATATTTTTACTAATATTATAAAGTTATATAAGTTTATTTTCTTATTTATTTAATTTAATTAAACTAATATATAAGTAAATTTATATACTTTTTATTAATTAGCTATTAGTATTTATTTTATAAATAATATATTTTTAGTTTTATTATTTTAGTATAATAGTTATAAAAGTTGCTTAAATCTTTTTTAAATTAGGCTAGATAACTTTGCAATATCTATAGTCTTAATAAAAATAACAATTTAGGTTTTTTATAGCTACTGTAAAGCTAAATTAGCTTTACTAAGTTCATATTATTTTTTGTTATTTAATCCTAAATCTTTAAATTAGATTTTATATCTATTTAGCTTTAAAATCAGCTATACAGTTTCTCTAATTAATTTTTAATTTAAAAGTTAAGAAAGTCTAAGTAGTACTAATTTTAGTTAACAAATTGTAAATTCTAGTTATTAAAAAGCTTTATTAAATAAATTTTTACCTAAAAAAATATAAAATTAATTAACTTAATACTTAATTATTATTGTTTCTAAAATAAAGTATTTAAAATACAATAATAAATTGAACTAATTGTAATAATATAGCTTAGTAAAAATTTCTAAGCTTCAAAATTTATTTCAAAATTGAGAGCAAAAGTAATTTATTCTTAAATTTATTATTTGAATTTTTGTTAATAATATAATATATATAAATCAGATCTTTAATAGTATATTCTAAACATCTGATTGGTTAGATAAAACTTATCTAAATCAATTAATTTAATAAACTCGTACATCTTAAAAGCTAAAGAATTATTTTTTTTCAACTTATTTATAATAAATTAAGGTTATAAAGGCTCAGAAGTAACTATACAAACCAAAAAAAGCAACAAAAGGTGGACATTATTAAATAAACTAATATGATTACCTGATTCATAAGCTAGAAGCTAAGTTATATAAAATGGGAAAGTTGAAGTTGACCAACTCGGGATAGAATGATGATGGTATGATTTACCCCATAAATTCTGGATTGAAAATCCTTGTTGAAACCCTAAAATTTATGAAAGTTTTAAAAGTGTTTAAAGGAAGAGTCAGTGTTTTTTTAGATTTAGTTTTGGGTAATTGATCTGAAAATGAAATTTTAAAAAAAGTAAAAACTACCAAGTTTATCTTCCCTTGTAAGATTTGAATCATCCTGATAACTCTCATCCTCACTTTCTTTAACCAACCAGTTCTAAAAAAATGATAGCTAAAAAAACAGCTTAAAAGGATTTAAAAATTATATTAATCTCCGCTTCTGATTCGGTACCCCTTCTTTGCCCAAGAAACCATAGTCATTTTTGTCATTAAAATCAAAATCCAAAATGTTTTCCCCTTCTAAATTATTACCTTGCCACTCCAAATCAGCATATACATCGTATTCGATGTACTCATCCTTTCCAAAAAGTTACGATTATTAAAAATTGCGAAAGAAGTAATAGTCTAAGTACCACAAAAAGTAAAAAATATAATATAGTTTGTTAAATAGTGTTTTATTAATTTATGGTACCAAAAAAAGTAGATCTCATTTTCATGTAAATGCAGTAATTTATACTTGTCGAAATTCGGTAAATGAAAATTCATTTAGTCTTTCTAATTAGAATTTTTAGAATTAAAAATATAATCCAATTTTAACTTTAAATCTTGTATAAAAGATTGTAAAAATTTTTCACTGTGCAAATCGAAATGAGCCTCATTATCTGAATTTTGATAGTAGGCAGAAAAAGCTAATTTCATAGTAGGCTTTAAATTGAAAGGATGGAAATATTTTCTAAAGTAGTTGCTTAACTTTCTAAAAATAATAAGGTAGGAAAAATTGGAAAGATGTAAAGTAAAAAGATGTCATACCCGTTATGATTGAAGTTGACGAGGATTGAGATGATAGTAGAATCGTTACTTTCGTCATTATGTCTACTTAGGGAGGTGAAAAAGTCTTTAATACCAACCAAGTTCTAAAGAACAATAATTAAAAACAGAAAAAGTTAAACTTACCTTCAAAAATATATCCTCATTATTTTTATTAATAACTCATTCTATATAAAACAGTTTATTAAAATTAAAAGAAGTAGTAGCTTTATTTACCTTGGATTTTTTTGTCATCATTAGTTTTACCACTTTTTGATGTAAGTTTAGCTTTTTCTAGGTATTAGCGAAGTATCGGAGTTGGATTCAGCATTCTTTAATTCAAAGAAACTCAGTCTTTGTACAAAAAAATTAATAAATTCAAAATTAAGTTAAGAAATTAACTATACTTACTTTAACATCGAAATCTACAGCTTTTAGAAAACCGTTCAAAGAAATAGTTTTAAGATTAGTTAGCTTCAAGTTGAGGTTTATATTGTTGAATGAGAATTATCTTTAACTTAATCGAATAGTTTGTTATAGATCTGGTATACATCTTTTACCAGCAAATCAAAATATTTAAACTAAGCTCATGTGGCTAAAAAAATAAGGTATTTTATTGAATTGACTTTCCTTTTGAATTACATAATCCCTCAACTCTTCAAAGAACAACTTTTTACTGTTAACCATCCACATATAGTTGCTTAATCGCTTTAAAAATATAGTTGTATCCGATTTATTAGATCTAATTATTTTGTAATCGATACATTTAGTAACTCTATTAACCACATTCATAATACCATTATCCTTAAATTATTCTAATGCCAATGAGTGAATATACTACCGAAAATAAGTACCGTTCAAAAATATCTACATTGTTGAACCAATTTGAAAATAGTACATGTCTTAAATAAGCAGTAATTCTATTAGTTTCAGCTCTTAAAATATAAATACAGTCGTTAATATATAGATTTTTATATGTTGGATTGCGAATCTTGGATAAGTTTAGCTAATAAAGGTAGGAATTGGTTTAAAATTAATTTTGCATCGGTTACCTCTTTATGCTCAAGCTTCAAGTTGTGAAATGTTGCTAACGCAATTAAGATTTAAAATTAATCATATTTTACCTATTACTGTACTTGAATATAATAAGCAGTTACTTTTGAGTAGTTTGAACTGTAACTTGTTGCGCTGTAACTCTTAAAGATTACTCTAATATTTGTACATTTTAGTTTCATCAAGTTTTTTTTTCTATAGTCACCTTGTTGTAACAAGTACCTATTTATAAAAAATAAAGCTCATTTTTACATTAAAATTTGTAAAATTTAGTTACCAGAACTAAATCTTTTCGTAATAATTGGATTATCAATCAAAAATAATATAATATATAAAAATAAACTGTTAAATCATAAAATTATTTGAATTCTTAAAAATCTCTTTAGCTTCTCAGATGTTTGTTGTTGTTGGTTATTCAAGTTAACTAAATCGTTCATATTTTCCACCATTTTTTATGTAGTGACCTGGGATTTTGATTTTTCCTGAAAATTTTATTGAAACTTAAGAAAATAATAGGAAATCTAATTTCATTTTAATAGTAGTGAACTTTTAGCAGTCAAAATTAGTGTTTATTTGATCATATATTTTTGGATTTTTGGTTCAATTAAATTATAAAAGTGTGGTAAGTTTACTTTATAAAATGAATTTTTACTATAGCAAGAACAAATGCTGTATTTGAAATCTAAATATATAGCTAAGACTGATGGATGGATCCTATTACCTTTCAAATCGTTGTTAAAACGATGTACGAGAGTGAGAACCTATACAAAAGTATATTTAAATAAGCATGTTCACTAAATAAAACTTTAAGTATTAAAAAACCTATTAAAAAGGTTATATTTTTAATAGTAAACAGCCCAGGTAGAATAGTTGCTTTTAGATAACAGCTACCTGTTTTTTAGTTTTATCCCATTTAAGGACGTTGACCGAATCGTAATATTCCAAAGTCTCCACCAGCTGTTCCTTGGTGAAACCGTTGCCCTTGATACGATCAAGTACCTCGTTAAACGACATAGACTGGTTCCTACTCTGGACTCGGAACTTGGACACGGCCAAGTCTTTGATCAGATTGAAGATAGCCGAGAGAGCAGTACGGTCGTTGGTGACGTCACGGTCTGTCATGTCCAAGTTACCCTGATCTAATTGAGCTTTAGTTACCTGCAGTAGACGTAAAGCCTCCTGAATGTCCTCGGCGTGAACCTGATCCGAAAAACGTACAGAGGCTAAAGCTTTGGAAAGACGGATAATAGCTAGCAGGGAACGAGGTGTCACATAGCTACCCTTGCTGCCTTTAACCTGGTCAGCAGCGTTCTTACGCATAGTCACGTACTCAGAGACGATGCTATCTACTACATCTTTACTGACTACAGGGTCAAACTGGCGGGCGTGGGCAATATAGTGGCGCATCAGCTCGGGGGAGATAACCCCTTCAGTAACGGTACCCGCGTCAAACTGTCCCATATGCACCTTAGTTACATGCTCAGCTAAAAGGCGATCGTGCTCGGAGGAGGGTTGATCCAAAAGCAAATATAGCATATCAAAACGGGAAAGTAGGGCAGCAGGTAGGTTAATATTCTCAGCTGGAGAACGTTTCAAATTATAACGTCCAAAAGCAGGATTAGCGGCAGCAAGGATGGAAGTACGAGCATTAAGGGTGGTATTGATACCGGCTTTAGATATGCTGATTGTCTGTTGCTCCATAACCTCATGGATGGCGGTTCTATCTCGTTCGTCCATTTTGTCGAATTCATCGATACAACAGATACCGTTGTCGGCGAGAACTAAAGCACCACCTTCCAACACAAACTCATCAGTGACTGGGTCACGCATGACGGCCGCTGTTAAACCAACGCCGGAAGAACCTCTACCAGTGGTGTACACGGCTCGAGGTGCGACCTTGGTAATGAATTTAAGTAACTGCGATTTGGCTACACCCGGGTCACCCATGAGGCAAATGTTTATGTCACCCCTGATTTTCATACCATCCTGAGTAGTTTTGGTACCTGAACCGACTAATAGCAACAACAACGCTTTCTTCACATCCTCCATACCGTAGATTTCCGGTGCGATAGACTGCGAGAGACGTTCGTAACGTTCGGGGTCATCACGGATCCGATGAATCTGTTCCAACATGGCAGCGTCACTCTCGGTGGTATCAAAAGTTTTCTTATGTTGGTGAATAAACTGAGCGTGAATGTAGGTATCGGCTTGTAAACCGGCACGGATCCCTTTGAATCCGACAAAAGGAGTGGCCAACAAAATACCAGAGATGTTGACGGTATCACCAGGGTTGACAGTACGAGTCAAATCCTCGTACAAGTGGATCGTTGCTGACCTTGGAGTGTGGCCAGCGGGTACTTGGTCCGCCTACAAAACAAAATTTTAAATTTATGTTTATATTTTCAACTTACCGATTCCTGAACTTTAGCTTCTTGAAACTTAAGGAACTTCGAAGAACGAGTTTGCATGTAAAGCTTTCCTTTAATAGCGTTCTTTTTACAGTCGGTGGAGAGACAATCAGTCAAAGGTAAATAAGTTTTATTCTTGACTTCCTGGAAAAGCTCACAGCCACACTGGTCACATGAGTATGCGTTCACAATTAACAATGGCTTTACATCGGTAACTCTCGTAACGATACCACGTAACGTAACCAAGTTACCAATATATTTACTCTTTAGCTCACGTACTGCTAAAGTAACATCGTCATCCAATGGCTTAAAAACAACAGTACTAAAAATATAGCTTAGAGTAAAATAAATTAAAAGCAAGTTACTATCTTCTTGTTAACGATGGTGGGAAAGTTAAATTAGCATCTTCAGTCGCATCTCCGCCTCTTAAAATTCTTTGTTGCATAATAACATCAATAACATCTTGTTGTACATCCCAGTCTACAGTCGCAGAAGGTTTAATTTTATCGAATACATGACTGAAGAGTTCTATATACCCTTTGGTATTATTCTGAATTCGTTTTACTAACCCTTCCTTTGACCTTTCAAACTAAGTTAAGAAAGAATTAATCTTAAATAAAATAAATAAGCACTTTAACAATATCTTCAAGTTCTACGACAATCTGTTTTAACTTTCTATTTGCCACAGCTTGCTATTCGAAATTTTATAAATGTTAGTTGAAAGTCTACTTATTTTGATTTACCAAAATTCCCATAAACTTCAAATCACTCTGTTCGGTTTCTTTGTATTGAGTAACGAAGTTTGAAATAAGATCTAAATAATTAAAATTAGAAATTTATATTTATAAATTTATAGTACTGATTTCATCATCATAATTTAAATTTGTGTTCAAAGGTGCTAATTTGGCCATGTTTATTTGTCGTAATCTTTTCCCTATACTTTCAACAAAAACTCAAAATATTTTTACAAGTTGGAATCGTTTTGTTTTCGAGCTCTGAATTTGAACAAAGGTCCAACTTTTAAGTCGAATAAAATTAATTCTTTTAGAATATAATAAATTAGTATGAAAAGTTATTTCAAATAAATATATTTCATTAGACTGGAAATGGTAAAAGTTACAATAATCCAATTTCTTAACATAAAAGAAAATACTATAACATAAAAATACTTTGTTTAAATGATTTATATTTATACTTATATACTGTGACTTTTATCTAACTAGCAGAAAAAAGTAATTAAACAATTTTAATGATTCAATTGATCAAGTTTTCATTTTAAGCTAAATGTTTAATAATTTTCAGTTGAGTAGTATACATTTTTATTCAACCAAATCAATCAATTTAATGGAATTTTTTCAAAATGCTCTTATATTTAAATTACATAAGTCTAACATTCTAACTTTAGTTTTAATTTATTTTTAAATCTATTTTTTAGACATTAACCTAATAATTCTTAATATATACTACTTGCTAATATTACACTTATTTTATAATAGAATAAAAATTTATAATATCATAACAGAATAGTACTATAACTAATCATAAATTTTTAAGTATTAAAAATTATATATATATATATACTTTAGCTAAAGTAAAGCTATTTAAAGCTATAAAAGAATATAAACTATAAATTATAAACTATAAACTAATAATATTGTCTAAATATTTTATCTTTTAGGCAATTTTAAACTTATTTTTTTAGATATCTATTTTATACTAAAATATTTTTAATTACTGATATAAGTTAAATAAATATGAAAAACCATTAATAGTTTAATAAAAATATATTAAATAAATACAAATATAACTAAATAAGCAATTAGCTACTTTTAAAAGTAGCTAATTTCAATTTTAAAAATAAAATAGTAAAAATAAAGTTAAAAATAAATAGATTATTTATATTTATTTGCTTTTTATATATTGAAAAGTATATAATATTTAGTATAATTTACTAAATATTATTAAAATTTTAAATTTTTTAATTATAGCTAATTGCTTATTATTAATATATATTTAAGTATTAATAAAAAATTCCAAAATATAAAATAGTATTTCTAATATATTAATTTTAAACTTTAAAAATAGTTATAACTAAAAGTTATAAATATAAAATATTATACTTAATATCTATTATATATAAATATAATTAAAATATATACATTTTTTAGTTATTATTTATAATTTTTTAGTATATATTATTATAGTAATATTATAAATATATATTAATTTTAATAAAATTATAATATAGTAAAAATATATTTATATATTAATAAAAATATTTTTTTATATTATATTATTATAAAAGAAATAATAAAAAATAGCTTATATATTATTTACTAAATAAGTAAAATAGTATAAAAATAAGCTAACAGTTATAAAAATATAATAGTTAAAGCTATAAGCTATAAATACTAAGTATATACTTAGAAACTATACTATTATATAATATATTTATATAGTTAGTAATATAGCTAAAGCTAACTTTAGTTAAGCTATTTAAAGTTTTGCTTTAAATATTAGACATTTAATTTTTATTAGTTAAATATAAAAAATATAAATATTAAGTATATATATACTTTTAATTTATAAACTTTATATTTAAATTTGTAATTAATTAAGACAAATTATAAATTTATAATATTTTAAAGCTAAAATATTAAAGTATTATTTTAAAAATTTAATAGTTAAACTATTAATTTAACTTATTTTATATAATAAAGTAAGTTTAATTTTACTTAATTTTAAATATTAAAAGCTGTTTTTCTTATTATACTTAAAAACATATATATAACTTTAATATATATTACTATAAAATTTATAAAATTATACTTTTATCTCTTTATAACTAAATAATATAGCTAAAAAAATTAAATATTAAAAAATTTAAATAGTTTATAAGTTAAAAAAGATATTAAGGCAAAATTTTAATATTATAGTATAATATTAAAATATAGCTTTAGTTTTAAATAAGTATATTAATAATTTAAATATTATTATTTAAACTTATATAGATAGTTGCATAAATAAATAAAAACTTAATAAGTATATATTTATATAATAAAACTATAAAAATAAAATATATATATATTAGTTTTTTTAAAATTAAAATATTTAGTAGATTTTAACTTATACTAATTTAGTAGCTTTAAAGTTAATATACAAAAAATACTTAGTCTATTAAAAATTTTATTTTAAATAAATAAAAATCTATATTTAATATATATAAAAGGTACTTTTAAAGCTAATATTTTTACTATATAGCTATAAATATATAAATTTATCTAAATAGTTTTAAAAGTTTTTTTTTAAAGTTTTTTAAAAAAATAATTAAGCTATTCTAATATATTAAAGTAAAGTCTTAATATTATTATTTTTTTACTATAATAATTAAACTATATTAAAAATACTAGTATTAAACTTTTTAACTAATACTAAAGCTATATTTTAGTATTATATTTAACTTAATTTTTATTCTAATTAAAAATATTAAAAAAAGGATTTTTAAAAATTTTATTTTACTTTTTTTTATATAGTAAAGAAAAAAAATACTAATAATTTTTAAAATTGTAGTAAATATACTTTTTTACTTTATTAAAAAGTAAATTACTAGTTAAGTAAATATAAAATAACTTATAAATAGTAATAAAAAATATATAACTTTTAGCTATATAGTTTGAATAAAGTAATAAAAGTTTATAGTTTATAGTTTGTAGCTATAAAGTATACTTTTAAATATTAAAAAATATTTTTACATAAATATATCTTTTTTTAAAGTTATTATAATAAACTCTTTTTTTTATTTATAAATTTTTATAATTAAATAATATTTAAATAATATTTAAATAATATTAAATATATATCTATTATAAATTTTTATTTTAATAATTTAAATATATTAAAACTTAATATAACATTTTAAAAAAGTATATAGTTATTACAAAATAGTAAATATATTTTTAAAAATATTATTTAACTTTTAAAATTTTAATTTTTTATATTTTTAATAAAATATATTAAAACTTTAAAGTTTTAAATATATAAAAACTAAATAAATAAAGTTTATTTATTTAGTTAAAATTTAATTATATAAATTTTTTGCAGTTTTATTAAGCTTTTTATATAAAATTAGTTATTTTTAAAAGTAACTAATCTTTTATTTATATAAATTACTAGTATAGCTAATTTATAAAAATTTAAAATTATTGCTAAATTTTATAGCTATATATTTTAAATTTTATTAAAATTATTTTAGTTTATAATTATAGATTTTAGCTATAACTAAATAATATTAAAATATAAAAAGTCTTTTTTAAATATAAAATACTTTTTATTTTAAATAATATTTATAGAAAATTAACTGTATAAACTTTATAATTATTATAATTATTAATAAATAATATATTATTAATACTAATATAATATAGTAATTATAACTATATTTTAGTTTTATTATATATATTTAAAAAAATTTATTTATTTAACTAATAAATATTATTATTTTAACTTTATTTTCTAAATATATTTTAAAAGCTATTTTAAATTAAAGTATTTTATTAAAAATAATTAAGTTAAAAAAAACTTTTTTTTAAATAAAACTTAATAAAGCATTTTAAAAAAATATTAGTTTTATTTAAAAAATATACAATTTTTTGTATTTTTTATAAAAAATTAAATAAAATACTTTTAATAAATAAAACTTATTAAAATATACTTATAGATATTAGTAAGCACTTACTAATTAAACTTTTTTAATAAATTTATATATTATAATAAATGATAGGCTAGTACTAAATACTTTTAGAATTTTAATAGTTTTTGCTATATATTTATAAATTTATTAAAAGTTTAATTTTATTTAATTATTAAATATTGTAAGTAAAATTTATATATATATTTTTTTTAAATATTTATTTTTATTATAATTAAAGTTTTATAAATAAAAAATTTATTTATTAATCTAATATTTAATATTTATTTATAAATTTTAGTTATAAATTTATATATATATTAAAAAATATAATTAATATACTTAAATTAAAATTTATTAAATAAAAAAAATTAAAATAGTATATAAAATTTAAATTTAAAAATAAAGGCTTACTATTATTAATATAACTAAAAAAATATAAATATAAACATTATAGCAAAAATTTTAAAAATAAGCCTAACATTTATTAGAATTTATAGTTATAATATTAAAAAAGTGCTTAATATAAAGCTAATAAAATAAATACTATAATTTAAACTAAAAATTACTAATAAATTAATAAAGCTTTATAATAATAGTATATTAAATACTAAAGCTGATAGATAAGCTTAGTTAAAAAACTAAATTTAAAAGCAAATATTTAATTAAAAAAGCTTTAAATTATTAACTTGCTTAAAGTTTAAAAGTTATAAAAATAGTTAAAAATAAGCAATTATATTTAAAATAATTAGTTAACATTTATAATACTCTAGAAATATGCTATTAAAAACTTATAACTAATTATTAGAAATTATTTAAACTAATAAATTTTATTTTACTAAATTTAAAGTCTATAATAATAAAATAATACATTAGTTTAAATAAGTATTAACTTATAGTTCTTATACTAATAATAATTATAACTATTTTAAAGAATTTAAAGTTAATATATATAATATATTAAATATATTTAGTAAATTAAAATTAGTATAAATAAATAAATAAATTAGTTACTGCTAATAGCTATATTAAAATATTAAGTAAATATTATATTTCTTTTATTAAAGTAATAAAAAATTTAATTAACTATACTATTTTAATATATAATATATTACTATCTTATAAAGCTAATTTTACTATTATATATTTAAAAAAAAGTATTTTTAAATAGCTATTTTACTTATATAATTTTAATTTTATTAAAAATATTTGGGCTTTAATTTAGCAAAATTTAGATAAATATGCTAATTTTATATATATTTTAAAGCTTTAATAGTAAATAATTTTTTTAATAAACTTATTATAAATTAGCTATTAAGCTATACTAATAATTTATATAATAGATTTAATTAGTATATTAAATTTAGTAGATTTAAAACTACTTATTAACTTTTTTTAAAATATCAATAAATTATATTTTTATTACTATTTTTAGTTTTTTAAACTATAAGTTTTCTAATATTAATAATAAGTTTATTAATTTAAAATATTATTTATTATTAATTTATACTAATTATCTTAAAATTTAAAAAAATATATTAATTAATTTAAATTGATATAGTTTTAAATTAAATATAAAAATAAAAATTAATATATTTAAAAAATTTAAAATAAAATATTTTAAAAATAATTAATAAATTTTATTATTTATAAAATTTTAAACAACTTTTATTAAGTTTTTAATATTCATTTTATTTTTGTTATATAGTTAATTTTTTTTAAATTTAAAAATAAAAAGTTTATAAAAAGTTTGCTTAAAGTACTTAATAACTAAATAAAATTAAAAATTTAATAAGTTTATAAATATATAGCAAAATTTTTAAACTTTTTAAAAGTATTTAGTACTAGTTTATTATTTATTATAATAAATAAAAATAAAAATAATTAAAAAAATTTAGTTAGCAATCACTTACTAATATCTATAAGCTTATTAAAAAATACTTTATATTAAAATTTTCTAATTAAATTAATTAAAAATTTAAATTATAATAAATAAATTTTTTAATTAATTATATTTAAAATAATTTAATATTTTTATAATAAAATAATAATATTTAAATATATAGTTATTAATTTCAATTATAATATACCTATATTTATAAAAGTAATAACTATAGTTTTACTAAGCTATAAAAAACTAAAAAATTAAAAACTAAAAAAGAATCTTTTTATTATATTAAAATTTATATACTTTATTTTATTATTATATATATATTAAATTTTTAATTTTAAAATAAATAATAATATTTTATTAGCTTTATAAATTTAATACTTATAAAAAAAACTACTATTTTAAAAAAATTAAATTTATAGTAATACTTAAAATTTAATATTTTTAAAAATAGCTATTTATTATTTTAACTTTTTTTAACTTAAAAAACTTTAAATTTATTAATATATATAATATAAATAAGCTATAAATACACATTTGTGTAACTATAACTATAATACATATATATTATTTAGCAAGTTTAAATTTAGTTAAATTATACTTTTTTAAATAGTAAGGTAACTAGTATATAATAATAAATAAAATACTATTACAGTTTATAAAGTTTTAAGTTATTTAATTTTTTTTAAATAGATTTAAACAAACTAAAATTATAAATTTGCTTTATAGTTATATATATATTAGCTTTTAATTAATTAAAATAAAATTTATAATATAGCTTACTTTTATATTGAACTATAATAAGTAGTTTAACTATATAAATAAATAAAGTACTATATTACTATTTAGTATAGTTTATTATAAAGCTATAATATCCTTTTTTATTTGATAAATATTGAAGGAAAAATACTATTCTATGATATAATTTTGTATAAAGTAGTAATGTAGATCTGAATATTAATTAAAGTAGCATGCTATTATATAGTATATTTTAGCATAAGATGTTTAACTATTTCTTGTATAACCTATCTAACCCAGCACTATATTTTTTGTATAAAATAACTGTACAACAGAAATGAAATACTATTATATCATGTACATTGAATCCTATAAACAAATAATGTTTCTTTTATGTATTAAGTATTTTTTACTTTAACATATATACTCTACTTGTAATTCCAGCTGATGAAGGCCTTTTCCCAGCTTTCTCGCACAGCTTTTTCAAGGCAGAGGCTTTTCAATATTTCGAAGCGACCTTACAAGCCTTTGTGGGCAACTCACATTATATATAAACTTTTTAAATATTTTCATAATGATAAAAAATAGATTCGCTCAAATATAATATTATTGAAACTGATTTTTTCAAAAAGTTTACTATTTTCAGTACAAACTGCGGCACTTCTTTTGGGAAGCGTCATATTTATAAAAATATAAAGCCTGAAATCATGTTACAACCAATGGATCAAGTTAGAATTAGTGTTTAAACTATGGTGAGCTCAGCTATAGGCAAAACTTGGAAAATGGGAAATCTTCAAAAGACCAAACTTATCCCGTTTTCAAAATTATCAATATAGTTGTGGATTGATATTATAAACCTTTTAACGTTATACCATTTAAATTTAAATCTTTTGAAAAATTGGACGTTTATATTTATGGTAACTTTATACAAGTTTAAAAGTTTTATGTCTAAATTTTTGAATGTTTAGCAAACCTCTCAAAGTACACCAGATTCGGGAAGCTCGCCTGTTTTTGTAGAAAAAAGCGATCCTTTACCTTCTATTTACGAAAGTATATTTATCAACAATTATTATTTTATTAAATCCAAAATATTTTAGAGGATGAATTTATCAATAAATATTTCAGTACAGTACAAGAAGAGATCGATGTTCAAAGCGTCGTTTGGGAAATAGATAATTGGTCAGGACTTCCACATAAAACACAAAGTCCTGAAGTTATCTGTGGGGGGTATAAATGGTAATAGCTTTATATGTATTTTAGGCTAAATTTACAGGCGTATGTTAATCTTTCCAAAAGGAAACCAGCCTAATAGTAATGTTATGTCCTTTTTCGCTGAAGTTTTACCACCTGAAGATGCTGATGAATCTTGGTACGTATGTGCTGAATTTATTCTATTGATGGCGAATCCGCATGATCCTCATAACCCAATTTTACAAAAAACTGAGCATAGGTTTCATAAATCAGAAACCGATTGGGGATATAGCAAATTTGTTGATAATAAAACTAATTCTCCGGTTAATTCGCAACACGAATTTATTGAAAACAATAAAGTTATACTTGGTCTTTACGTTAGAGTCGTAAATGACCCCACAGGTGTTTTATGGCATACCTTCAATAAGTAATTTGCTCTTAAACATTCTCAAAATTAACTTTTTTATAATAGTTACGATTCAAAGAAAACTACCGGATGTGTTGGAATTAACAATCAAGGAGCAACTTGTTACATGAATTCTTTACTTCAGTCTCTCTTCTTCACTAATTTCTTTAGAAAAGTAGTTTGACATTAAGATTATTACTTATTTTGATAGGCTGTATTTCAAATCCCTACTGAAAACGATGACCCTAATAAAAGTGTTGCTCTTGCCCTCCAGCGTGTTTTTTACAACCTTCAAAATTCTGGCCAACCGGTTGGTACTACTGAGCTTACCAGATCATTTGGTTGGGATACAATTGACTCATTTATGCAGCATGATGTTCAAGAATTCAATCGGGTACTCCAGGACAATCTCGAAGGAAAGATGAAGGTATAATTATAAAATATATAGTTATTCAATATTTAATTAGGGTACTGCCGCTGAAGGGGCCATTCAAAAGTTATTTGTAGGTAAAATGAAGAGTTATATTACTTGTACCGAGGTCAAGTATGAATCTTCCCGTAGTGAAGATTACTATGGTATTTTTATTTGAAAACCAAATGCTTATTTTTTAGATATACAGCTAAACGTAAAAGGTTGTAAAGATGTACGTGAATCTTTTGAACGTTACATAGAGGTAGAAATGCTTAATGGAGAAAACAAGTACATGGCTGAAGGTTTTGGACTTCAAGTATTATATTTTATTATTTATTTGATCTAACTTTATTTAAGGACGCTAAAAAAGGTGTAATCTTTGAAAGTTTCCCACCGGTTCTTCACTTACAACTTAAGCGTTTCGATTATGATATGATACATGATGCCATGGTCAAAGTAAGTAAGGTTTAATATTTTTTGTATTTAATTGTCCTAGATAAATGATAGATACGAGTTCCCCGAATCAATTGATTTATCCGATTTCTTAGCTGAAGATGCTGATAAGTCAGAATCTCATGAATACGTCCTTCATGGGTATATTTTATTTATACATAAAGTTAAAAATTTTAGTGTTTTAGTTCATAGTGGGGATTTACATGGTGGACACTATTTTGCTCTACTCAAGCCCAACACCAATGCAAAATGGTATTGTTAACCTTTATCTCATCTCTAATCTTTACTAGGCTTAAATTTGATGATGATCGGGTTGTTCCTGCCACCAACACCGAAGTCTTTGACGATAACTTTGGTGGTGATAATGGCTACGTCAAACCTGTTTTACCTTATCGTAATAACCCTCGCTACCTTAAACGATTTAGCAACGCTTATATGCTCGTTTATATTCGTAAAACTCGAATTTCTGAAATCCTTGCTGATGTAACCGAGAATGAAATACCATCCCATTTGAGTATATTGCTCTTATATACATTTTCTTATATCTTTTAGGTACCCGCCTCAACCATGAAATCCATGAAGCGGATGAGCTTAAAAAAAAGAAAAGGGAACTCTCGCAGCAAATCAGTTTATGGGTAAATTTTAATTGATGTAGGTCGACTGACTTTGAATTAGGTTTTAACTGAGGATGTTCTTAAAGAACACCGTAGCTTCGGGCTGTTTAACCTTCGAGAAACCACTTTACCGATCACCCCATTCCACAGCCTCAAATTTAACAAGGATCGCACCATTGGTGATCTGAAGCATCAGTTGGCCAATCAATTGGGCATTGCCAAAGATGGTTTTAGATTGTGGTTAGTTGGGTCACGTGCTACCAATACCTACAGAGCCAACCGTCTGATAGATCTTCCGGATAGCACTGGTACTTTTTGCTTGCATTATGTACTTACTTTTAGTTATCGATGCTTTGTGTAACGATATGTTTGATGATCGCAATGCCAACTTGATCTATGTGGAACCTAAGGAAAATACAATCCCTTCTGAGCCAGTAAATTATTTCGAAGTTAACTATCTAATATATAGCAGCTTATTTCTGCTATTTCTTCAGAAATGCGTTTACTGATGGTCAAGTATTACAACTATCGAACCAATAGCATTAGGTAAACTCAGTTTTTTGTTTTTTAATTCACTCTTGTTTTAAGCTACCTCGGTAAATTTTGCATTTCGGACAAGAAAACTATCGCAGAAATCGCACAGAAGTTTCAACCGTTCATTATAGATGATCCCGAACATCCATTAGAGGCCTTCGAGGTAAAATGTGCAGAAAAGAGTGCTATTAACAGCTTTACAGGAGTGTAGAGACGGTACGGTTGAACAATTGGCTGAAAACCTTCCAATCAGCGATTCTGAATTGGTCGATGGTGATATCATTATTTTGAAGCATAACACTTCGACGTAACTCATTTTACTTGTGACCTTTGATACTAATTTTTTACGTAGGATTCTGGGACCGGTTAACACGGTGGAAGCTCTGTTCCAAAAACATCTGGACGATGTCCGGGTTATCTTCAAATTCAAGTCGGCCTATAATCGACCCGACCTTGATACGAACCCACCAGCTGATTTACCGCTGGTTATTAATCGAGATGAGCCTTACGAAAGCGTACATTGTCTAACCTATCCCTTGCTAACTGTGATTTTAGTTCATCGAAAAGCTTGGTCAAGCGTTGGGTGTAGATCCCTTAACTATCCGTCTGCATACCGTGTACCACTATAGAAATGAATTCCAGCCGATTAGCTATATCAAAGGCACAACTTTGGCGCAGATCAACCCATCCATGCAGCAGGACTTCACTCTCTATTACGAGATCCTACCCGAATCCATAATTGAGTATGAGGCCAAAGCTACAGTTACCCTCTCGGTGCTCGGGGCCACCATGAAGGAGGAAACTCCCTTGAACGTACGTATGTATAAGAAGGGTACCGTACAAGATCTTCTCACCGAGATCGTCAGGATACTTGTAGAAGGTGGTGTTCAACTCACTGAAGATCCTAAGATCTACCAAGTGGATAATCATAAGTTCGCTGGGTACCTCAGCCTGGAAACTGTTATCGAGGACTTGGATCTATATTTAAACTTTTATGTTGAGGTAAATTATATTTCAGAAATGGATTTAATGCTAACTCGGAGCTACTAGACCGTGCATGACGCACCACCCGGAGACGAAGATATTAACGTATCCTTGTTTCACTATTCTAAAGATGTATACTCTGCAACTCATGGCATACCCTTTGTTATGGTCAAGAGAAAAGTGGTTTATTTAGTTTTATTTATAATAACCTTTATTTTTTAGAATGACACTTTTGCCACGTTCAAGCAGAAAGTGTTTGACAAGCTCGGCCTCACTGAAAAGGAAGCCTTGAAAGTTCAAATTGGGACTTTGGATCGAGCCAATTACACCCAAAAAGTTATGTTCATCCAAGATGGTACTATAATTTAAATACTTTTAATAACGCTATTTATATAGAATCAGACTGGGAAGCTTTAGCTGAAAGTACAGAGTTGGAACTAGCTCTTGAACACCCAGATCGCTCACACAGGACTCCTCGGTACTCTGAAAGATCTATCAAGATCTTTAACTAAAATACCATCCTTATGCTTTTGATCTGAAAATATTTAGATTTGTTTAATTACAAACTTTATATAAGTTGGACCATATTTCTTTTGAAGCTATTACTGTTTATAGTTATTTAAGCTTGGTGTCAAGTTATAATTATATTTCAACTACCTCACTTTTAATTAAAAAGATATATGAAAATTTAAATAAAAATTAACTTCTCAGTAAACTTTATTTTTCAATAAAGTTAAATTTTTAAAAATTTATTTCACTTTACACTTAATAAAAAATAATAACTTAGTTTTTATATAATACTAAAAACCTTTTTTGTCAAATTAAAAAGTATAAAATAAGCCAAAGATTTAATAACATAAATATTTTAATAATTTAATTAGATAATCTTTTAAGTAGGATTTTAAATATAAAAATTAAATATATCTATAGCTATTAGCAAGTACTTGCCAACTAAACTAATTTAATAACCTTTTATAAAATTTTAGTTTTAATTATTATAAAAAATTATACACTAGTACTAAATACTATTAAAATTCTATAAAATATTGTTAAATATTAATAAGCTTATTAAAATATTAATTTTTTTAGCTAGTAAGTACTTTAAACAAACTTTTTTTATTATATTTTTTTAAAATCCTGCTTTTTATTTTAATAAAAAAGTTATAAATAAAATACAAAATATTAAATAATTATTAATATATATTTATAAATTTTAATTATAAGTTTATATATATTAAAAAGTAATAATTTATATACTTAAAAAAATAAAATTAACTTAATAAAAAAATATATTAGATAAACTTTTAATCTAATATTAAAAGTTTACTATTATTAATATAATTAAAAAATGTATAAATATAAATATTATAGAAAAAATCATAAATACATATTTAATATTTGTTAAAACTTATAGTTATAATTTAAGAAAAGTACTCAATATTAAGTTAAAAAAATAAATACTAAGATTTTAACTAAAGATTACTGTGATATTCAGTCTTTAGTGTAATACTAGTAGCAATTTTTACATTATGTAGTACAAAGTACTACAATGTATAAATAGCAGAAAATATAAGCATTTATACAAAAAAGTTAGTAAATGGCAACAAAGTAAAATTAACTTTATTATTGATTATAATAGCAATAAATATAAATGCTAAGTAATATAAATAAGTAAGATTAATAAAATTTTGGTAGCAAAATTAATATATATTTGTAAGTAGTTTAGATTATAGATAGTAATAGCTATAAAAACTGCAAACTAATTAGTAGTAAAAAGATAACCAAATTCAATATTTAGAATTTATAAGAAAAACTAAAACCATCTGCAATTTTGAATAGCTTATATATTTCTAACAAAACAAAGTAATAAAAATAATATAAAAATAAAAAATGAATATAAATATTTTATTATTTTGTAGTGAAAGTGGCTTTATAAGTAATTTTATATAATTTAGAATAAATTTATAAAAAGTTAAATTATTGGCTATTATAATTTGTTATATATTAATAAGGTAAAATTTTTTATTAGTTAGCTTTGGTAGCTATACTAGACATATTTTTAGATATTAAACTTATAAGTTTTTAAGTAAAAATAATAAAATAAAGAATTTTTCTTTTTTTGAAATTTTATTAAGTGCTTAAAATATTATATATAAAGTTGTTAAAAATAATATTAGTAATTTTATTATATAAATTTTAAATAGAAAAAAGAAAAAAGAAATAATTAAATAGGCTTGAAGAAAAAATAATTAAAATAATTATAAAGTTACTGAGTAACAAAATATCATAATTACTAATAAATTAATAAAGTTATATAAAAATAATATATTAAATATTAAAGCTAATAAAAAAACTTAGTTATAAAACTAAATTTAAAAGTAGGTATTTAATTAAAAAAACTGTAAATTTTTACTTATTTAAAGATTAAAAGCTATAAAAATAGCTAAAAATAAGCTACTTAATTAAAATAATTAATTAATATTTAAGATACTTTAAAAATATATCATTAAAACTTTTTAGTAAGTAATTAAAAATTATTTAAACTAATAAATATTTATTACTACATTTAAAAATCTATAATAATTAAGTAATATATTAGTTTAAAAAAGTATTAGCTTATAAATTTTATATTTATAATAAATATAATTATTTTAAAAGTTTAAAATTAATATATATTATATATTAAATATATTTAATAAGTTAAAGTTAATATATATAAATAGTTTAGTTATTACTAATAGCTATATTAAAATATTAAATATATTTTTTACTAAAATTTAATAAAAAAACTATATTATTTTATAAAGCTGCTTTTAATATTAATTATTAAAAATATTATTTTTTTAAACAGCTATCTTACTTATTTAATTTCAATTTTATTAAAAATATTTATGCTTTAATTTAGTTAAAGCTAAATAACTATACTAAGCTATTATATATTTTAAAGCTTTTATAATAATTTTTTTAATATTTTTTAATATATTTATTATAAAGCAGCTATTAAGCTATATTAATATTAATATTAATTTATTTTAATTAATATATGTTTAATTTAAATATAAATAAATTAAAATATAATAAAAATTATAAAAAACTTTTATTAAACTATTAATACTTATTTTACTTTTGCTATAATACTAAATATTTTTAATTTTAAAAATAAAAACTTTATAAAAAGCTTACTTAAAATACTTACTAACTAAATAAAATTAATATTTTATATATTTAAAATTTTTAGTAGTACTTAATACTAGTTTATAGTTTATTATAATAATAATAATTAAATTTTTTAAGTAAAATTCTTTTTTATTAAAAATTATTAAAAAAATTTAGTTAATAAACACTTATTAATATTTATAGATATATAATTTAAAAAAATATAAAAATAAAAATATAAAACTAGAAAATTTAAATTATATAAAAAGTAGTTAAATTTTTTTTATTTTAAAATTTATATATATATTTTTAACTATATTTGTTTATTTATTTATTTAATAAATAAAAAACTTTATAGTAAAAAAACTTTAAGCTAAATAGTTTATATTTTTATTATTTTATTTTAATTATTTTTTCACTATACTTATTTGATTATTTATTTTTCCTCTTTTTAATTTTAAAATTATATAACAAAATTACTAATATTATTTTCAAAAACATTATATAAAATATTTTGAGAA
Organism: Capillidium rhysosporum; assembly: GCA_037055185.1. Lineage (NCBI taxonomy): Eukaryota > Fungi > Entomophthoromycota > Entomophthoromycetes > Entomophthorales > Capillidiaceae > Capillidium > Capillidium rhysosporum. The sequence goes on along the minus strand of JAWQFY010000666.1, from coordinate 1,287 downwards.
TCTAACAAAATTTTAAATAAAGAATAATTTTTTATTCTATTATTTTTATTTAAGAACTTTATAAGTTCAATATTTCAAAATAAGTTTAATATAGCTACTAGCACTAATTAACAAAAAACTTTACCTTATTAATATATAATAAATTATAATAGCTAACAACTTAAATTTTTATAAAATTACTTTATATTATACTAAATTACTTATAAAGCTAACTTTACTATACTATAGTAAGACATTTTTATTTAGCTTTTATTTTTACTTTTCTATTTTGTTAAAAATATAAAGGCTGTTTAAAATTATAAATTCTCTTATTTTCTTTTACAAATTCTATATATTAGATTTAATTATTTTTTTATTAGTAAATAGTTTGTAGTCTTTATAGCTATAAATTTTTATAATATAAACTATATATTAACATATATTAATTTTACTGCTAAATTTTTACTAATCTTACTTACTTATATTACCTATTAAGCTTTTACAATCATTGCTTTTATAATTGATAATAAAGTTAATCTTACTTTATTGCTATCTACTAACTTTTTTAAATAAATATCCATATTTGCTATCACTTCTGCATTATAGTATTTTATACTTTATAATGTAAAAATTGCTACTAGTATTATACTAAAAACTAAATATTATACTAATTAAAGTAAGCAATTTTTTTATAATTTAGCAATTAATTAATTATAATATATAATATTTATTACTTAATAAAATAATAATTACTAATTAATTATTTAATTTTATTTATTTTATTTTATTTATTTACTTTTTATATTTTAGTTAAATTTTATTAATAATAAATAAAATAAACTAAAATTAAAACTTTTATTATTTTTACTTAGATTTAATTTATTAAGATTTATTTATAAAATTAAGTTTAATATGAGCTATTAAAGCTTAAATAGATAACATTTATTAAATATAAATAATTTAATTATATATATAATAAAGCTTTTATTTTAAAATTTTATTAATAAATAACAAGTATTTTATATTCATATTTATTAATTTTTTAATTTATTTTAGCATATTTTTTTAAATATATTAAAGCTATATTATATATAAAAAATATTATTACTTTTTTATCTAAATATTTTACTTATACTTTTATAAAAAAAATTATTAAAAGATTTACTTTTTTTAATTTATATTATAAATTAATTTTTTTTTAAATTATAAATATTTATATATATATAATTAACTATTAAATTAATATAATTATTATTTTTATTATTAATAATAATATAAATATTATATTAATATTTTAGTATATATTTA
>JAWQFY010000665.1:0-23626 GCA_037055185.1 Capillidium rhysosporum | reverse complement strand
ATAAGTGCAATATAAAAAAAATAAGTAAAGTTTATAATAAATAAAAAATTAATAATATATAGCTAGCTTAATAAAATAGCTTTAAAATTTTTATATTAATTATTTATATAATTTTTTTATTTAAATATTATTTCAATTAACTTATTTATAAAGCTATTATATATAAAAATAATATATTATTAATAAAATTAGCCTTTTTATTTTTAGAATATAATTTATATACTATTTATATTAAAAAAGTAATCTAATAAAATAAAGTAAAATATTTTAAAATTTTAGCTTTTAAAATATTAAAAAAAAATAATTATATTTTATAATTAGAAATTTAAACTAAATTATAAAAAATTAAAAATAAATAAAAAATAAATTTAAAAAAAAGGTAAAAAAAATAATACTAAAATAAAATAATTATAATAAATTAATAGTTTTAAATTTAAATAGTTAATATTAAAATTTAGTTATAGTTAAAATAAATTAAAAATAGTAAAGAAAAAATTAAAAAATGTAAGCTAGTAAAGTAATATTAGTAATAATAGAGTTTTTTTAATAAATATAATATTATAACATTTAAAAAAAGTATTAAATTTTTATTAAATAAAATATAAATATACTATTATTTAATTTAGTTTTTTTAGTTATAAATTTTAGTAAATATATAAAAAAAATTATTATTTAAATCATTTAATAAAGCTATAAGTTAATATTAAATAAATTTATTTTTACTAAATTATATTAAAGTTTAATTTACTTTACTACTAATATTAGCTTTATATAAATTTAAGTAAAAATCATTATCTTTTTAATTAATATTTAAGTTTATTTTATTATAAATTATAAGTATAATAAAAAGTTTTTTAAACTAGTTTATTTTATAATTACTGTTTACTATTTTTTTAATAAATATATTTTTACTTTTTATATTTTTTAACTTTAATGTAATATATTTATTTATAATAATAGTAATAATAATAATAAAGTTTTATCTTTTAAGTATAATACTTATTTATAGCAATATAATAAAAATAATTATATACAAAGTTTTTTTAAAATTTATTTAAGCATTTTTTAATAATTTTTCTTTTATAATTTAAAAAAAAATTGTTTATTAAAAGTTAAATATTTTTTATTTTTTATTTAGTTGGAAATAACACCTTTTATTTTTATAAAAATTAAAAAATAGTAGTTTATTTTAAAAAATAATAAAAAATTGTTAGCTAATTAATTAGTTTTATTTCTAAATTTAAAGTTTATTAATAAATAACTATTAATTATAAATTATTTTAATTATATAAATAGCTAAAAATAAAGTAATAAAGTAGCTAATATTTTATTAAAAATAATATACTAAATTTAAAAAAGTAAGTTTTAAATTATATAAATAATATTATTATTTAAAAAAAAAATTATTATTATTATTATTATTATTATTATTATTATAAAGTTTTTAAGTTGCAAAGTAAAAATAGAAAATAATTAGATATAATAAAAGTATAAAATAAAAAAAATAAGTAGAATAAATAATAGTTTAGAAGAAAAGCTACTAAAAAGACTAAAATAATTAAAAATTCATTTTTATTAAATTAAAATAACTAATTTAATACTATTTTAAATAAAATAATAGCTTAAAGTCTAAATATAAATTAATTTCTAATTTTAATAAATAAATACTTTACTTACTTATATATAATAAATAATAAATTTAAAAATATTTACTTTATATTATTTAAAAAAGACAAAAAAGCTTATAGTATAAAAATAATTTAATAAACTTATATAAAATTAAAATAATTTTTAAATAATTAAGTTTTAAAAAAAAATAAAATTTAAAGAAAAATAGATAATTTTTTATTATAGTAATAGTAATACTTAAATTAAAAAGCAAAAAAAATAATTAAAAAATATATATAAATACTAGTTGAAATTTATATATAGTTTAAAATTTTAAAATTTTTATTTTAAATTTTAATAAGTTTATATATTTTAAAAATATACAAAGTTATATTTTATCATAAACCTATAATAATAAAAATATATAATTTATATTTTAATATAAATTTTTAATAAATGGTTTTATATTTTAAAAATATTAAAATTTAAAATTTTATAATAAATTATTAGCAAAAATTTCTATTAAGAAAATTTAAATTTAGCTATAAATTTTTAATATAATTTTTATATTTTAAAAATATACAAATTTAAAATTTAATAGTTATATTTAATAAATATTAACTAGTTTTAATAATATAGTTTATTAACTTTATAGTTAATATAAATTTATTAAAATAAAGTCATACTATTAAATAAAGATAAAAATAAGTTTGAAAAACTAAGTAAGTAAAGTAAGTAAGTTTATATTATTTAATAAATAGTTAGTGAGTCTAATTTAATAATAGAAAAATATAATATTTATAGAATATATATTATAAAAAATGAAATTTATTACTAATTAAAGTAATATAAGCTAGAAAATTAATAAAATAAAAAATAAGAGAAAATTTTTTAGAGAGTTTTAGAAAAATTTAATAGTTAGATTAGATTTTATAAAACTTTTTATAAAATTTTTTTATATAAATTAATGCTTTAGTTTTTAAATATAACTAAAAATAAAAAGTAAATAAAAAAAAATCTATAAAAAAAAGAGATAGCTTATTTAAAAAAAACATTATTATTTAAAACCACTTTTTAAAAAACTAAAAAAATAATAATAGTAAAGGTAAATAAAGAAAGACTTTAAATAAAAAAATATATAATTAAGGATAAAGTAAATTAATAAAATAAATAAAAAATTCAATAATAAAATTTAAAAAAAATAAAGAAAAGAGAATTTATATTATTATTATTATGTTTTATTATTTTTATTTTTATCTATCTTTTAGTTTTAAATATTTTACTGAAAGTAATAAGAAAAAAAATTTAAACAAGCTTAAAAGAAAAATTTTAAAGTAGTTAAAACTTAATAATATTTTTTGAAAACTATTATAAAAACTAGCTAACAGAAAAATACCACAAATAGTACCAAAGAAGTAAAAGATTACAAAAATTTACTATATATGTAAAAGAGAATTTAAATAGTTAAATTCAATAGTAGAAAAGTTATAAAAACAATTTACAACTTTTAAAGTATAAAAAAGTTAATAAGATAAAGATAAAATATTTAGCTACTTGCCAAAAAACCAGAATAACTACCTAGTTAAGCCTAATGCTTAGGCTAGTCTTTGATACCTTGGAAGTATTGGAAGATAGCCTTAGTTAAAATATTTTTAAAGCTTAAACTTTTAAAAGTTATATTTTTTATAATACTTAAATTTTAGCTATAAAGTTTTAAGTATTAAATAAATATTAATATAATTTAGTATAGTGGTAAATTTAAAATATATACTTATATACCATTATTTAGTAAATATAACTCTAATAAAAATTGTAATTGTGCTTTTTTAAAAGGCAAATATAAATTAATAGATGTTACTTTATTTTTAAAACCTTTAAAATATGGCATAAATAGCATTTACTTATAAATTATTATATTATGCATAATTATAAACTAAATATACTATTTGAAAAAATGCAAGTAAAAATCTAACTTTAAAATATTATTACATAAAAAGCAATTTTAAATTTAAGCTTAATGATTTTGTCAGTTTATAGAAATTTTTTTGTAGTAGCTTTATAAAAATATAAAAATATAAAAATATAAAAATTTGAATTTGATTAATAAAATAGTACCATGTTTAATTTTATATAGTTTCTATATTTATATTTTTTGTCTACTTTAGGTCTTATAAAAGAAATATATTGTAAATTAGCTTTTCTTTTGATTATAATCTGTTTTAAAAAACATGTTATAATGAAAATCAATATAAACAAGATAAAAAGGTTTTTGGAGTATATTAGTAGCACAACTTATAAATTAGAGCTATTCAACAACTTGGGAAAAGTTAATGCTTTCAACCTTAGCATATGGACTAACTAAAGTACTGCTTTCTGGGTCAACATCCGGATCTAGATTGAAAATTTTCAATAGGTCTTCCTAAATATTTTTAAGTATCAGAATTTATTTTAAAGCCTTACTCTCCCAGGATCATTTGGATCTATTTGGTCTGCATTTTCCAATTCAATAGCTCTATCGATATAAGCTAGGTAAATTTGTGCAGATCGATAAGTAGGCTTAAGTTCTACAATTAACTTAAAATCTTGATAAGCTTTATTTAAACTGCCTATTGCTTTCGCATACCTCAATTTTGAATTAAAAAAATTCGAAAAAAAACTTACAAACACCCGCGTGCTAATAAAACCTTCACATTATTCTTACAAACTTTTAATGCATCGTTATAAAGCTGTAAAGCTTCGAGATATTTTTCGCTTAACGCCATCTTAACTCCTAGGTTTAGGCTTTAAAAGAAATTATTAATAGTTGATTAATAAATATACCATTCAGCAGAAAAATCCTTATTTTGAGCAAATCTTAATTCTCTATAATTTCTATTTCTAATTTAGATAAAAAATTTAGTGTAAATGTTACCTCGGATTTTTAAAATTACAAAACTGGCCTGGTAGCTGTAATCCGAAGAACTTTTGATACATTTGTAAATGTTGATTATCCGTTATAAATTCTTCGGGAATTTCTGTTTCATTTTCAGTATAAGAAACATCCCGTAGTACATTTAAATATATTGCTTTAATAATAGGTTGAGCTACCTCTATAAATTATCAAATCATCTTTAATAATCCATTTTTATAAAATAATATATACCATCAATTTTATCAAGTTTCTGGGAAGAATCGATGCCAAGTTTGGTTGAAATTTGAAGTATATTTGAATCGGATATATTTACTGTTACCATGCATTTCAAAATTATCATAACATTAATTTAATAATAATTAAATAAATTTAATTGTACATAATTCCTTCATTTCGTTATTTTCGGACATTTTCAAAAGATAAAAGGTATTTTTTGAAAACCTACTGCTGTAAATTTATGCTTAAATAATTTTTAGAAACAAAATTATTAATTAAAATTAAAAATATATCCTGGATAAATTTTCAAAGCTCAAGCTTAAACAAAACATACTATACCCATAAACTTGAAGGCTGATATCATACCTTTACTACTTAACGAAGGTAAGTGATTATATAATTTTATTTTAAAAGTTCTTCCATAGTTTAAAACTAATCTGGTCAACCATTACAGCTTTGGCATTAGATCAAAAACAAAAAGTTGTGTAGTTTAATAATAGAGGATTAGGAACACTAGAAATGACCTTAAATATAGCAAGTTCTAGCATCAAGGATACATGAATCCATTATCCACATCATCCTTTAACTTTAGGGGTAGAGCTTTCTTTTTTAATTTTTCAGATAAAGAATTCAGATTCAGATTTCTAATTAGAACTATAACTTTTAGAAACTTTTAAATTTGTCAAGAAAATTAGAATATCGATTCTTCACATACTATTTTATAACTTTAAACCGAGTTATTAATTTAGAGAATTGGAAATCTTTAATAACATTAAATTAATAAATACAAATGAATGCTTGATAGAATTAATTTAATTTAACTTATCTTAACTTTCTAAAAAGCTTGTAAACAATATATATTTTTATCATAATAGTAATCTACATAGTAATTGTAATGTAAATAGAACTTTCTTCACTAATGCAAGTGATATAAGCGAAATCAATTTTCTAGATGAACTTAAACTTTATCACATATATACAAATTTATAAAACATGTATACTTTTACTATGTAATCTAAATAAAATAAAGATTTTAGCTAAACTGAAGGTTTATATTATGGTACAACAAACTATATTTTCTACCGTATTGTTAAAATCATTTAAACTTTATAGTGCTATAATTACTAATTGCTATGATAGATTTTTTATTTATTTTCAGATGTTTGAATTCTCACATTTTTTAGCTTTTTATTTCTATTATCTTCAAAGTTGAAATAGTTTTAAAATGCTATCTAATTTATTATAGTTCGTTTCATAGAACTTTAAAAAGATTAGTGCTTCTATAGCAAATTTGATTTTTTTACCTTTCGTAATTGAATAAAAAGGACTTATTTAGAAGCTATTGGGAAAGCATAAACTTGATTATACTATATTGCTTAGTAAATTATTTCTTTTTGGTTGCTTAGCTTGCATTTTGAATTTTACTAAGACCAACAAATTTAAATGAATTTCTTATATTATATTATATTATATAGCATTTAATATAGCTACTTTAATAATAGTACTTATTTGTTATTTATATATCTAGGTTATAATACTCTCTAAGATTATCTAAAAGCGCAGGAATAGAAGGTAAATATAAAAAAATTCCTTTTTTATAATGAATAAAATGTAATTTGACATTATGTATCCTTACCAGATTTCGACATGATTTTCTTAAGCATAAAAATTAGATGGCGATGAAAATAGAAGTGGTAGTTCCGAAATCTAAGGCATATCGAATATATTCCTAAAATAAAAAATAATTTTAAAATATTTCTACACAAAGTATACCTCAACACATTTTAAAGGTGTTTTACTATTTTCAGAAAACATTGCCGGATTTTTAAGTAAACCTATAGCAGCCATTACACCTATTAAACTTAGCACAAAAAAAATAATAATCTATTTAGGCTATAAAACAGCTGAATTACCATCAACTTTGGTTTGTTCTACTATACGAGCAGAATCTGCTAGTGAAAAGATATCTCCATTAGCAATAACAGATACTTTTAAGTTCTCTTAAAAATTTAATTGCTTCTAAATTTGGAAGTTCTGTTGGTTTTTGTATCACTAATCGGCCATATACTGTAATCTAAGTAATTCCGACTTGTTCAGCACGTTTTACAAGGTCTAGCGTTTCTCTAATTAATTATCAATAAATACACCGTATGGTTAGAAAATAGAAGCTTTACTTTAAATCTTTATATATTCTTATTTTTATTGAACAGAGTATGGGAACTTGGTTTCTAATCTGGTATACCATATCTTTAATTTTCCCCGGCTTCCTCAAAAGATATGAGCCTATGCCTTCGCCTATTGCCCAGGATTGAGGGCAATCGCAATTTATATCTATACCATCTACGTATTTGTATATAAGCTGGGATGCTCTTACTAAGAGTTGAAGATCGTTCGCTGCAAATTGAACAATTACTGGTCCTTCGTTAAAATCTGTTTAAAAAACCGCATCTCGTGCATACTGTGAATTGGCAAAAAAATCTGCCAATATTATAGGCGTATATACAGTATCAACACCATAATTATTTAATAAAATGTCAACGGATGCAAAATCATATTCAGATCAATTATTTTCTAGCTAATTTTCGGAAAGGCAATTTAGAGTATCTGACCATTGATGCACATACCTTTAAAAAAGGTGCTTTAGGGTTGTTTCGACCTAAATCAAAAATTTCATCTCAAATATACTTCCTTCGTGCATCATAGTAAGGAATCATCCTTATTCTTTGTAATTATTTAGAAAATAGAAAACATTTTTTTGGTTGCAACAAGAAATTTTTTTTTTTGATAATATACAACTTTTTAGATTTAATCTAATAGCAAAGATAAAGGAAAAAAGTATTAATAAACATAAGGACATAGATTTTGCTCTAAAACTTCAATTGTATACACTTATTGATTTTAATGTCAGTGATATACTCTAGTTCCTGAATATTACTACTATTTCTATTGATAAAAAATTGTCTCAAATGATGACAGTGCTTTTATTTTAAAATAAATGTATATTAAACCAACTTTCTTAGGCTATTAACTTTAATAACCCAGTGACATTATATGTTACAAAAAATAAAAGGCATTAAAGGCAGCAACAAATTTAGTCCTTATTACAAGAAATATAATATATATTTTTGGGTATTAGGAAATGATTTTAGTAACTATAGTACAAATATTCTTATTTTATAAAACCAATAATTTTAATATTATAGTATAAATTTTATTTTAAGTAATAAGATAGCTTATATATAATAATATGCAAATAGTTTTAGAAGTAGCAGTGGTAAAAATTATAATTGTAAAGAAATAAGCAGATAAATAGCAGTAATTTTATCAATAGTTTATAAAATTATATTTTAGTTAAATTTAATAATAACTTTTCTTAAAAATATAGAATAAAATAAAGTATAGATTTATAGCACTTATAGTATATTGCTAAATAAAAATAAAAAATATTTTGGATTTTAGATATAAAGCTTTATTTAATAAATATATATATATTAATTAACTTAAATACTAATAAATTAACTAAATATTTAATTTTGCTTTATTATTTTAATTTTATATAAAATTAAGCTTACTTTTTATACTTTCTTTTATTTTACTCTTATTAATAAAATTAATTCTAATTTCTTATCCACTTTTTCTTTATAACTTAAGTTTATTTAATGATTTTAAATTATTATTTTTTACTATTACATTTTATTTTTAATTTATTAAAATAAAAATATTTAGTTTAAATCTACTTTTTTTATAGCTAATATAATATATTATTATAATTTAGTATATATATAATTTTTAAATTAAGCTTAAACAAAATTTTAAAAAAATTAAAGCTTTAATAAATAAATAAAATAAAGATTTTTTTAAAAAATTTAAAAATTTAAAATATATAATATTATTAAAAGTAGTTTTAGGTATAAAACTTTTATTTTTAATTTAATATTTAGTTTATAATTAATTCTATTATTATAATATTAAATATAATAATATATATCTAAATATATTTGAATTTATATTAAATTAAGTATATTATAATACTTTAATATAAAATAATTTATTATTATAATAAGTTTTAGATTATTATATTTACTACTTTAAAATTTATACTTATTTACTATTAGCTAAACTTTTTATATAGTTTAAATTAAATTTTTTAACCTTTAAATTAATTTATAGATTAATTAAATTCTAGCAAAATGTTTAAAATATAAAACTAATAAAACAAATTATTTGTATTTTTTAATTGAAAAATAAAATTTATAATAATTTAGAAATTAATTTATATTATCTAAATATATATAATTAACTATTTGTAATAATATACAGCTAAATAGTAAAACACTAAATACTACTAATTTTTAACTTTAATAGGCAAATTAATTTAACTAATAAAATTATAAAATACTATATTTTCATTTATAAATAAATTTCCCAATTTTATAAAAACTATTTTATATAAGCCAGTAATATTAAAGTTTAACTTAAAATTTAGAAATTTATTATTTCTATTATCGAATGTTCTATTTGAGAATTAGTATTACTATATTAAAAGTATATTTACTTAATGCTATTATGCTTTTAATTTATATTTTATTATAAATTTAGCTAACTACTTTTTCAGTTTATATTATTATTACAATTTTAACTCAGTTCATTTATAAATTACCTTTAGCTGAAGTTCTTTATTTAAATTCTTTATTATGTTATTGCTATTAAAACGTAATATACAGGGATAGTATATGTTAAAGATTTTTTTAAAATAGTTTGTATTTTTCAGAGAAAATTAGAATTAAATTTGCTGCTTTAAATAGCTATAGAATTTAGACAATAAAAAAACCTACAATAGTTAAAACTAAAAATTAGCTTATTTTAAACAATTTCTTTCTAAATTGTTAAATTTAAACAAATTATATTAAATCTAAAAAAAAGATTTTTTAGCTTACAATTGAGCCTCTAAAATTTAAAACAAATGAATAATTAAAATAATAAACTTATTCGCAACTAGGAATCAACTGATAATTGTAAGCATAATTTATACAGGTAGAATTTTACCATGCTAATGTTATTTCTATTTAGCAAAACTTGTTGACTATTCTGTACTATATTGAGATGATTCTTAAAAACATTTGATAATTCATTCAAAAATTGAGTGTTTAAGTAATTTATATAATTTTTTACTATTCTGTAACATCTAAAACCATATCTATTTAAAAGCAATAAAGAGTAAATTTAATGCTAGCATGCATAAATTAAATTACTAGCGTAAATATCAAATCCAATAAAAGCTCCTGTGAATTCTTTGTTATTTTTCATTATAATCCAAATTTTCAAACCAATGCATTTATCAATTACCTTTAAACAATTAGTTCATACTTTAATGTAAAAATGTACCTTGCAGAAGAAGTTAGCTTGATATATTTAATTATGGCACTTTTACATAAATTCAGTTTAATTTTCTAAGTATTTCAGAACCAATGATCCAATAAAATCATATTTAACTTATTTTACAATTTTCAATGAATTTGAATTTAAAACTTTTTAACTAAAGGAATATGAGTAGACTGTTTAGAACACTTGGGAGCACACTACTTAACACTCAAGGAAAGAATAGAGGTTTAGTTAGAGGTTTAAACGAGTTTTTTGAAAATGGAGTTTCGTTACCTAAAGATAAAATTGTTACAGGTATAGTATTCATATGTTTTTCTCGTTTTTTAACGTTTATCAATTCAGGAAGAGCATGGAGAGCAACAGAACTTAGATTAAAGTCTTTCGAAGATTTGCACAAACTGTGGTTTGTTAATTTAAAAGAACGTAATATGTTAGCAACTCAACGCCAGGAAGCAAAAAGGAATCAAATAAGTGAAGATTTTTTCAATAACAAACATAGAGTAATTAAGGTAATTTATATTTTAATTAATCAAACCTAACTTACATTCTTTAAAAGTGTAAGAAAAATATGGCCAGGATTCTTACTGTATTAAATGAACGCCAAATCCATTGGGAAATGGCTAAAAAGCAGCAAAAGACTGGAGATACAACCAAAGAAGAAGAATAAAAATCTTTTTTTCGAAGTAACTTATATTTAAATGTCATGTCTTTGAAAAAATATTCATGCTAGGAATAAGTCTTTAACTTAAAAGTTAAGAATAAAATTTAATTTAACAAACCAATATGGATCTAAAATATTTTATAAAAATGCAATTTGTTTTTAAGAAATTCAAATTGTATTTTAAAAATTTTCATTTGCTTATTTTTAGTAAATAATAAATTTAGATATTTAAGTTTAATTTATTATAAAAGAAATTTTAAATTTATAAAAGCAAAAATTTCTGCAATAAATTTTAATACTCTAAAATATCTTCAAACAAACATAAGCTTCTTTCAGTTATCTTTTACCTAGTAGAAAAGTAGAAACTTTATTAATATATATATATTTATTGTTAATAGCTGGAAATGTAGCTAAATCAAACTTTAGATATTAGAAATTATATATATATTAGATTATTGAATTTTAAAAAATATGTTTTTTTTTAAATAAAATTATTCTAAATTGCTAATAAGATTTATATATATTTAAAACTATACTTAAGCTATAATATAAAATCTTAAAATTAATTATATTACCTTATTATTTAACTAATAAATAGACTTAGTCTAATTATTTAATTAGATAATTTTATATTAAAATATAAGTTTAAATATTATTTTTAAATTGCTAAAAGCATACTTTATACTATTTAAACTATATAAAAAATATTATATTAATTGTTAAAAAAAGCTTAAAAATAACTATATATTAACTATTTAGTTAACATAATTTTACTTATTAGCAATATTTGTTATATTAAAAAGAGTAATTATAAAATATTAATCAGTTTTATATTAATTTTTATTAAAATTTTGGATTTAATATAGCTTAGTTTTTTAGTATTTATAGCTTTAAAATATTATAACAAATGATACTATAATAATTATTAAAAAACTAAAAATAATAAACTTATAAAATTATTTTTTTAATTTTAAACTAGAAAGTCAAAAGTTTTTATTTTTATTTTTAAAAATAAATTTGGATTTTTAAAAGTAAATATTTTAAATAAAATATAATAAAATAATTATATTTTATTTTAGTTATATATATAATAAAAACTGTAGTACTATTTTATAATTAATTTAAATTATATATACATAATTTTTATAGTAATTTAATAAAATCACTTTTAATTTTATTAAAAAATTTATTTAATTATTTTTAGTTTATTAAAACTATTAGCAAATAGTAAAAAATAAAAATTAATAGAAAATGTAATAACTAATATAAAAATACAATAAATAGGCTTAGCTTACTTTTAATTAACTTAAAAAATATTAGAAAAATTTTAAAGTATTAATAATAGTTATAATTTAGATAATAAAGCTAAAATATTATAAATAACACTATATAATTATATTAAAAAATTATAAAAATACAATATTATTAATATTATTAAAAATAAAAGTAGCTAATTTTAATTTAAAAAACTTAATAATATTATAAATAGTTAATTTAATTAAATAATAATTAAGTAAATAATTAAAAAATTTTAGCTTTTTTTACTAAAATTATTTAATATTTAATATTTTTAAAAAATAAATAATATTAATAATAATATATATTTTTTTTGAAATTTAAATATATTAAAATGTATTTAAAAACTTTAAAAATAAAAAAATTAAATAAAAAAATTAAGCTAATAAAATTATATAAAATAAAATTATATATTTATTTGCTTTTTATATTTAAAAATTAAATGAAATTTAGTATATTTTATTAAAAATATTTTAAATTTTAAAAATTTAAAATTAAGTTTTACTTTTAAAGTATATTAGCTAAATAAAAGTTGTTTTTTTTAAATATTGCTAATTTTTATAAAAAAAAGCAATTTAATTTTAACTAAACATATAAATATCAATTATCTAGTTTTATATATTTTAATTTAGATATATTAAAATATATTTAAAAATTTAAAGAAAAAATACTTTAATAATATTAATTATTTTTTATAATAATATAAACAATATACTAAAATTTAAAATACTTATATAAATCTAGTTTTAAAAAAAATTATATTAAAAATTTTTAATATATTTATATTACTAAAATAAAAATTTAATATATATATATATTTACTATTTAAATAATATATATTTATATTACTTAATATAAAAAATATTTTTTTATAAAATTTTAAAAATTAAAAAAGTTATAATAATTTTAATAAAATAATTATATTAAAATACTTTTTTAATATTTAATTTTATAATTTATAGCTAATAGTATAATATTTATTATTTAGTAAATTAGTAATTATTAAATTAATTTTAATCTTTATTTATTTATTTTATAATATTATTTTATAATATTATTTTATAATTTATTTATAATAAATAATAATAAGCTAGTAAGCTTTAAAATACTTAAATAAACTAAAAATAAAGATTTAAATGTTTATTTTATTATTTTTACTTAAAAGCTTATTTAAATAAGTTTGTCTATAAAAATAAGTTTAGTATAAGCTAATAATTACTTAAATAAATAATGCTATCTATTATAAATAAATAAATTATTATTTATACACTTAGTAAAACTTTATTTTTTAGAATACCACTTATAAATAATAAGTATTTAATATATATTTTTATTATATTTTATAATTATTTTAGTTTACTTCTTTAAATATATTAAAGCTATATTTATAAAAAAGTTATTACTACTTCTTTATCTAACTATTCTATTTATACTTTTTATAAATATTTGCTATAAAGAAATTTACTTTTTTTATAACCTGCATTATATTATAAATTTCTTATATATAAATTAGTCAGTTTTACTAAAAATACTAAAAATATAAATAAATAAATAATTACTTATTAGATTATTACTATTATTATTTTAATTATTAATAATATAAATATTATACTAATACTTTATTATATATTTATAAGTAAGCTTATTTTATTTATTATTATTATTATAATATCTTATATTATATAATAGAAGTATTAGCTTTAGTATAATATTGTAAACTAGATATTATATTATATAAGCTAGAAAAAATTAAATAAATATAAACTTAATACTTTTAAAACAAAAGCTAAAAGTATTTATTATAAAATTTGAGAAAATTTAGATAAATATAAGTATTAAATAAAGTTTTAAAAAATTAAAATAAATGCTAATACTAATTTAAAGTTATATTAAAGTTTTTTTACTAAATTTTGTTAAAAATTTAATAGTTTTATACTCATAAAAATAATAAATAAAAGTAACTAAAATAAACTTTAAAAGGGTTTATAAAAATTTTAATATTAACTAATTATTAAAAAAAAGAAAAATGAATTAAAGCTAAATTGAATTTTAATTTAAAAAGATTTAAATTTAAAAATGTCAAAAAATTTTTACAAGTTTTTAATTAAAGTTTATTAAAATTAAAATTAAAAAATAATATATAATATATATATAAAATTAGATTTATAAAAGTAATTTTTGTTATAAAGTAGGCTAATTAATTAATTTATTATAGTATTTATTTAAAAAGATGTATAAATTAATATAAAAGCTAAATTTATAATTAAAATTAATTATTTTATTAAAATTAGTATAAATAAACTTTTATTTAAATAGAATTTATATAAAAATGAAATTTTGATAATTTAATTAAATTTAAATTTATAAAAATATAAAATAATTATTTAAATATTAACTATTATATTATTTATAAATTAATAGTAAAACTAAATAAATAAAATAATAAAAACATATAAGTATGAATACTTTTTTAAATTAAAAATTAAAAAGTTAAAAAAAATATACAATCTATTAATAATCTTTAAAAAATAATATTTATATTATATATTTAATCTAATATATAAAATATTAATATAAATAATAGAATTATAATATAAAAATACTATTTGTCAAATAGTTTTATTTTATTACTATTTTTTAAATATATTTAAATTTATAAAATTTAAAAATTATATATTTAAACAACTTAATGCATAAATTTTCTATTTTAAGTTATTTATATTTTATTTTTAAATAAGTTAAAAAATTATATTTATAATTATATAAATATATAATTGCTTTTTCTGCTTTTAAAAAAACATTAAGTTTAGTTTAAACCTAATTATTACTTAATTTTATTATAATACTTAAATTTTTTTATTAAATAAATAGTACTTATTTTTTAGTTTTTATTTATTTATTTTTTATAAAATCTTAATTAATAGCAATTATATATTTATATAAATATATACTATAGTTTTTTTTTAAAATATTAAATAATTAATAAATATATAGATAATAAACATATAAATAAATAACTTGTATATATCTTAGAAGTACAAATAGTAATAAGTAGTATTATTTAATGTTAAATATATACTTATTTAAATTTATAATTTTAGGAGTATTTTTGAAATATGTTAAATATATTAAATTTATATTTAAAAAATTCTCAGTTATCTATATTTATTATAAAATAAAAATAAATGTATTTTAATTTAATAACTTAATTATTTATTATTACTATTTCTTAAATAACCAATATAGTAATTAACTAAAACTATATATACTAAAAACTAATTTTATAATATATTTAAAAAACTTTTTTAATAAATTTTATAGAAGATAAAAAGTACCATACATAGTGTTTTTAATTGTTTAATTAAATTTATTATACTTTTGTAAATGATATTTCACTTAAATTAAGTATGAAATTATGAAATAAACCTATTTCCAGTATTATTCCAATCAGTTTACAGAGTATAACTATAATACAGTATATAAATACTGTACCACCAATAACTAGATTTATTTGGAACGTATATCTGCAGTTGATTAAGCCCTCAATAGTTAAATCCAGGTTCTATTTAGCATTTAGTGTAATAAACCTCTCTATAAGGGAATTAGTTAAATATGATGGAGTACTTAAATTCCCTTTTATCAGAACTCTTGTAATACTTGAAAAAAATAGCCAAGCTTATTAATAAAAATTCTAAAATTAAAAACTAAATATTTTACGAATCGGAAAAAAGCTATTTTAGTATTGAATAAAGTTGGAATTTGAACAAAGACCTACATCACGAAAACTTTATTAAGTTCTTGTTTCTATTCTAAGTTTTTAAAGATGTTGACCGGAGAAAAACCTAGGATAATAAAGAAAAACAGTTCACCAGTTACACAGGATGAGAAAGATTACGACAAGGTTCGACTTATATACTTATTATCTTATATATTAAAGTAAACATATCTAGAAATTCGAAAAAATATTGAAGGAAAATGAGTTTCGTTACAACTTATTAAAACCAGAAAGTTTGAATAAAGGGTTGGATACACCCAATTCAACCTCAACTAGATCAAGTATAGATTCTATGGTAGATTTGAATAAGGAAGATCGACGTGTAAGCAGAAGACCTAGAAGTGTAAGTATGCCTACTCCGAAAACTAAGTTGGAAACTTTGAACGTAGAGTTCTTCACCAACGAAAATTTTACTAAGAAGTTATACAGAGCTAACTTTTGGGAATCCGAGTTTAAAGCTAAAGGTTCGTAATGTTTATGAATATTATTGAGGAGTATATTAAAATTATATTTAGATCATAACGTTTACCTTGGTTACGATGATGACTTAGGTCCTATGTGTGCTTCAATAGTTTCTATTGACGGCTATCATATAGTCTACATACTAACCAACTTGGTAATTTTATATATTTATATCTAGTTAACTCTTATTAGAAATTTGCAGCAGTTAAAGTTGAGGATGCATTGATTTTACCCACTTCCTTCAAGGCTACCAAGCTGATATCACCCAAAGCCTACTCCATCATCCTATACTTAGCTATGGAAAAGTATCTATTTGAAGTGGAAGAAGATTGCTTCCGCTTATTAAATTGGCAACAGAAGATAAATTTCAGTACACCGTACTCTTCAGAACAGTTGGAAAAGTTTTTAATCGATAAAACCGCTTACGAGGAAGAGTTAAAGAACCATGTCAACTTTAAGATCACTGCTCTTCAATTCATCAAAGGTGACCTATCTAGGTTCGTCTCCCAGTTTGAATTAGTTACCGATACTACTATAAGAAGTCCACTACTCAACTTAGAACGGGATATGGTATTTTAAATAGCATTTTTTCAAATTTAAATCTGGTTTTATTTTATTAGATGCAAAAATCTATTCATACTGATATTATTATTCACCATTCTGGGCTTAACAGAACTATGGGTAAATATTGATATAAATTATGCCATTAATTTATATTTTTAGAACAGAGGGATACTTACAACGCATTCTTAAGGATGTGTGGTGAGCAGATAGTTTTGGATGGTGCCATCATCACCCAGGAAGAACTTATCAATCCCGAAATACTTACTGAGCAGTTTGAAAACATAGCTGAAGTAAAAAATGAATCCCATTTTAAAATTTAATATTCTATTAGGTTCAAGAGCGAAGGGATACCATATTCGAAGAACTGTTAGAGTCAGAAACGAAGTACATCAACAAACTTCGTGCTATTGTCAAAGTAATTTCTAACTCACTCTTTTATATGTTTAACGAGCCGGTTAGGTCTATATAACCCCATTTAGAGAACTCGCTTCAAACAAAAAAAGATCCATAGTCATTCCTTACGATATAAAAGCGCTATTTAACAACATCGAAGAGGTTTTAGAAGTTAATGAGAAGTTTTTAGCTGAGTTGAAGATGTATGATCCAACTAAAGACAACTTAGGAGAGATTTGTGATCGACATGTACATCTCATTATGCTTGTACTTTGCTAATTATTTTATAATTTTAGATGAGTTCGTTTAATGTATATTCTACCTACATCACTGGGTACAAGTACTCATTAGAGTACAACTGTACCTTGGAACGTAAGAATACTTTGTTCTTCAACTACATCATGGTACACTTAATAATTTAATTAATATTAATCACTATTCAGAGTGCTAGGGACCACCCCGACTGCGATAAATTGGCGCTTAAAGACTTGTTAGTTATGCCCGTACAACGTATTCCACGCTACAACCTATTATTCTCTGGTAGCTTTTTCTTTACATTTTTTTCATTAATTTGTTTCAGATTACTTAAGGTTTACGCCGAAAGATCATCCAGAGTACCGTGGGCTGTACAGCGCTCTAGTTAAAGTTAACGAAATTAGCTTTCTCTCCGGCCACCAACTCTCCGAGAAAGCTTTAGAGTTGTCCAACATGTTACGTACCATTGCTGATTGCCCGGTAACTATTGTGTACTGCATGAATTACTTATTCATTGTTTAGCCCAAAATAATGAGCTCTTCACGCCATCTAGTTACCCAAATGGATTGCGTAGAATGCGACATAAGTACTTCGATGATGCAGGAGAACATCACCCTCTACTTACTCAGTGACTACCTCATCATCACCAAACGGAACAAGGATAGTGGGAGTTCGAAGAAGAAGCATTATACCTTCATCTCCTGGATCAACCTCAACGGTCTGGAATTCTTGGATGCCCAACATCATGGTAAATCTTTATTAGTTTTTGAGCTTATGCGTGGATGATTAGGAAATTATAACGGAATATATATCAAAGCCAACTTAGATTATAGTGAAGATCTGTATTGGGACCATCAGGAGATTCACCTCTACGTCACCCTCAACCCATCAGATAAATCCAGGTTCTATAACGAGCTGACAACTACCGCTGCCATTCACCGAGCTAAAAGTACTTTTTTACTAATATTTCTGGTTATCATTAACTATTTTATTTTATAGCTACTGGCAGTTCCTGTTTCTATCAAACTATCAACGATGTCAACATGTACTTCTTCATCTTCAAACCAGAGGCTTACAATACTAGCAAACTTAAGGTAATATACATATAAATTAATAATCAGCTTACTTTTATGTAAGAGTGATATCGCTTTACACTATGTCGAAGATCTATCTATCCCGATCGACCAGTACTTTTTAAACCCGTTACCATCTCTAATTAGTGGTATGATACGTGGCAGGGATTGTCGGTTCAGGTAACTTTATGATTCTTAATTTTAATTAAATTTTCGAAGTTTGACTTTGAAAAGTAAAGTTATGTGCCAGCCCTTCGATGAGTACATTACTCCTATGGAGATCGCAGTAGCTACTCCGGAGGATCCTAGGGGTTTTGGACGCAACTACCAGCTTCCCTTCATGTTCCAAGGCTACTTCTTCCAGCACTGTAAGTCTTAATTTCTTTAGAAGGTCGCTAACTTAAAAATTTTTAAGTGATCTACCATAAGGCCATGTTACGCAACTCAGTAGCCTACACTACCAAACAGAGTACCTACAACCGCGTACTACTGGAATCCTTGTTCTCTCTACATTTTCCCTCCTCCAAGGTAGGACACCAATACTTAGCTGGGATGAAATCTTTCTCGGTACAACTGAAAAATGATAGGTTCATACTGGTTTCCAACGGTATAGCTAACTCCCATCACCAACCATCGAAATCCCCTAACAACAGCCGACTAAGTTTCCGTAACAAGTCACCACAGCACCTCAAACTTGGGGCTAAAGCTGCGGACCATAATCGTACTCTCTCGGCTGGTAACAGGTCCCTCACTGACCCACATAAGCTCAACTTCTTACCCATGACCGAATTACTTTCTCCTGGGTACCGTAATCTGAACAAGCTTAAATCGAAACCTTCCAAAATTGAAGTCAAACAGAATGTCCTCGCCTCTTCTCCCTCTACCTCCTCCATTTCGGAGAACCATCAACATGACATCACCGCTTCTACCATATCTACCCTATCTCCCGATACTTCGTTTACCTCGACTTTACATTCAACTTCAGTAGTAGAATCTCAAATTAATTTAGCAACTAGGAATTTAGTTAACAAGGAGCCAGAGATTGATACTATCAAGCAAAGGAAGAAAAGAGGGTCTTTCATCAAGATCAATAGGTTTTTCTCCTGGTATCGCTAACTTTTTGAGTTTTTTTATTAATTAATACGTCTTGGTTTATCTTTCTACTAAGTAAGTAGCTTGATTTATCAACTTAGCCTTTTTAGTTATGTGGATTTTATTTTTTTGATTCATTTGGATTTTTTAAATCTTACATTTTAAAAATGGTACAGGTTGGCCTGGAAATTAGTAAATCTTTTTAATAAAATAATAGTATTAGTATATTAATTATAAAAATGTAAGTATCACATGCCTAATTAAAGATTCAAAATTAAAAATATAAATCTTTTTAATAATCAATTTTAGTAATATAAATACACAGTTCATAATCAAAAGCTTTACCTAAATAGTTAGCTAAAATTTCAGTTATATATTATATATATTTATGAACTAATAGTGATTTAAAATACATAATAGTTTAAAAATTTTGGTAAAGGATTTATAATAAAAATAGTTAATTGAAAACAAATTATATTTATATTAAAATTTTTAATTTTGTATTTTAGATTAATTATTACATTGTTGTAATTATTTCAATACCCCAATAATAAAGTAGGCAGTAATAAATTTTTTATTTATTTTTAAATTAGATTAAGAAGTAATAAGAGAAATACAATAAAATATAAATATAATTATAACTAATATACAAATAAGAAAGCAACAAAATACTTAAGAATTTAAATAAGTTAGTTTATATAAGCAATAAAACTGCTTAAATTAATAAATAATATCCACCAATATTAAAAACACTTACAAGAAAAATTATATATATAGTTTAGCTAAATAGCTTTTATAATAGCTTATTAAATTAAATTTTTTAGCTAAAGTTTATATTATTATTTTAAAGTTTAATTTATATTAATAAACTATAATAAAGTTTTAAATTTTTGCAAGTATAAAATTATTTTTTATTTATATATTATAAAATTAAAAAAATAAAAATGTAAAATTTTTAAAAATAAACTATATTTTTAATATACTAATTTAAATATTAATTAAAATTTAATATTATTTAAAATAAACTAAATAAAAAATGATTTTATAATTTTATAAATGCAACTTTAGTTTTTTAATTTATATTAAAGTAAATTATATAAATAGCTTAAAATTTAAAAAATAAGAAAATTTTAAAATTATTATATAAAATTAAACTAATTTTAGCTAAATTTATTAATATTTTTTATATTAAAATTTAAAAATACTATAATAAAATTAGATTTTTAAAAAAAGAACTATTATTATTAATTTTATATAAAAGCATATATAATTTATTAGTATATTTAATTAAAAGTTAGTTTATTATTATTATTAAACTTGAATATTAAAAATAATATCTAAATTAATATCAAAAACTTAAAAGTTAAAAATATTTAAAATATATTTATTTTATAAAATAGTTTTATATTAGTTTTAAAAATATATTTTTTTATATAAAAATAACTTTAAAGTTAAAGTATAAAAAGTTATAAATTAATTATATATATATATATTTATTACTATATTTTCTTAATATTAAAACTTATTAAATTAAATTAACAATTAGTAAACTTATTTATAAATTTTAATACAGCTATATATTTAAATTTATAAAGTTGTATTTAAAGTTATATATTTTTTAATTTAATATAATTAAAATATAAAATTATATATATAATTTTAGCTATAATTTTAGTTTATTATTTTTTTTCTATTAAGCTATTATTTAATTTTAATTAAAATTTTTATTTTTATTTTTTTATTGCTTCTATTATTTTTTTATATTTAGCTATTTTTATAATTTAACTTAATTTTATTTATTTTTTCTTTTTTACTTGAATTATAATAGCTTATATAATTTAGTTAGTTTATTATTGCTATATTATTATTTTATACTCTTTTACTTTTTTAACAAACTTTTATTATTTTATTTTATATTTTTTAGTTTTATTTTAAATTAAAATTCTACTTTATTTTTTTAAATAGCTTATTTTTAAAAATTATATATTTTTTAATCCTATTTTATTTTTTAAAAGTAGCTATCTTAATATTACTAATTATTTAATTTTTTAAAATTTAATTAGAAAAGCTAAAAGCTTATAGTAAATATATATATTATTTTAAAAAAATCTAAATTTAAGCTTATAGCCTTATAAAGCTAATAAAAAAAATATTGTTATAGTTATACTAATAATATAAATATATAATAAAAAAATATATATAATAAAAAATATATATATATAAATATTTTAAGTTATATATTAGTTAAAATAATATAACTATTTAAAAAATCTATTATATTTTAAAACTATAAGTAAAGTTATATAAATAAAATATATTTATATTTTATAAACCAAATTTATATATAAAAATATATGTTTAAATTATAGCTTAAATTAATAATATTTTTAATTATTTTAAAAATTTAGCTAAAAAAAATCTAAATTTAGAAAATTTTTAAGATTAGATTATTTATAATTAAAGCTAATTTTTAATAAATTAAATATTACTTAATATTTAAAATATAAAATGCAAAAATTTTATTTAAAGTTAATTTAATTTTAGTTTAATATTTATCTTAGATTTTAGTTAGTTTAATTATAAATTTGAAATATTTTAAAATAGCTTAATTATATTTATAAATATTTATAAATATTTATTAATAAAAGTTTTTTAATAATCTTTAATAAAAAATAATTATATATATATTTACTTTTTTATTATAATTATAAGCTAGTATTATATACTATTAATTTTAAAAAATTAGCTATATATTTATCACTTTATTAAAATAGTAATATTTATTTAAGTTGTAAAACTTTAAATAAACTTTTTATTTTTTATTTTTTAAATTTAAAAATATTTTATTATATAGTAGAAATATAATAAGTATAATAAATATTATTTAAAATTATATAAATAATTTTTATTAAGCTTTTTTAAAATATTAATTATAATTTTTTTAAGTATATTAATATTTTTTTATATTTATTTAAAATTATACTATTTTAAATTAATTAATTTTTTTATAAACTTAAAGTTATTTAGTATAAATTGATAATAAATAATATTTTAAATGTATAAAATTATATAAAATTTTACTTTAATAGCTAGAAAACTTAATAAAAAATAAGTTTACTAAAATAACAAAGTTAAAACTTTTAATTATTATAGCTAATACTAAATAAATACTAAAACTTGTAAACTAAAAACTTTAGAAAAATAATGTATATATAATAATTTTTAACTTATAATAAAAATATATATAAAATTAATTATTAAAATTAATATATAAAGTTAAAATATAAATAATAAGTAGTAAAGATAACAATATTACTAATTTTTTTAAAACTAATCTTTTTATATTATTTAAGTATAAATACTTAAAAACTTTAAAATGTAAAAATAAGTTTTAACAAAAGTTATTAAATATTTATTTATATAAGTATATTATATTTTTTTTTAATAATTTAATAAAATAATAGGCATTTAAATATAGGTAGGTACTTTTTTATACTTTATAATTAAATTAGTAATTAATATATTTTTTATTAAATTTATTTTAGCTACTATTTAGTTTTTATTATAATATTTAAATTATTAAAAAAAGTGCTTCATTTTTAAGCAAAATATAATAATAATTATATATATTAATTATAATTTAAAAAAACTAAAAATATTAATAAAAATCTAATTTATAATAAATTAAAAAAGTTTAATAATTAGTTTTAAAGCTATTAAATTTAATATATTAATTAAAGTTATAATAATATTATTAATATAGCTTAATAGCTTTTTTATAATAAGTATGCTTAAAATTTATTATTATTATTATTATTATAAAAGCTTTAAAATATATAGTAATTTGCTATATTTATATAGTTTTTATTAAATTAAAGTTTATATATTTTAATAAATTTTAAAAAAAAATAGTTACTTAAAAGTATTACTTATTTCAT
>JAWQFY010000664.1:0-23702 GCA_037055185.1 Capillidium rhysosporum | reverse complement strand
TGTACGGGTGCATGTCCAACCATGACGCCCCCGCCGCACCTAACCTTCCAACCATTGCAACGATCGTACAAGCCGGTTTAACCGCCTGGACCGCCCTACGTGCCTTCCAAGGACTACTTAACTGGTTGACACGACGTTACCTCGACCCCGTCCCCGCAGGTACTGCTAACACGACGAGTAGTACCGCGCAACAACAGCAACGAACGCCGCAAAGCATACACGTCGCCAGCTCGTTTCACATCCCGCCTTCGCTATCCCCGGAGCTCATCCGAGAAACGTACAGCAGAATTTCACGCCTCGAACTGGACTTACACCTCACCAGAAGACGAAACGCAATGGTATCCGACGAGGAACGCATCTCCAGAACCATAAACGCCTTGCCCGACCCGCTACGCACCTACGTAACTGACGAAGTCCTCAGGGAACCGTCCCTCACCGACTCGTACCCCGTTTTCAGGGATTACCTCGGAGCTCTGCTCGATCCCTTAACTCCGCCGTTAGAAAACCTGAACCGCCTCCTCGATCTCCGTCAAGGCACCGGAACCGTACACTCATTCTCAGAACGCTTCCAAAACCTCGCAAACACGTTAACACAGCTGCCCGACGACATACTGTGGGCGATTTACCAGAATGGCCTCAACGAGCAGGTAAGAACTGCCATAGTTGGCAGGGGTCAGCCCAAACGCTACCAAGCCCTCGTCGCCATGTCATTGGAAATCGGTAACCAACTGGACGGTAGAATCGGTCGACCCGACCAAGCGACTTCGCCCCACTCATCGCCAACGATATTTCACGTAGACTCCTCCCCCGAAATCGAGCTCGCACCTCGCCTAACCGCACAATCGATCGCTAACCGAGGAGTACTCCCCCGCCCGAACTACAACCTCGCCGAAGAAGCCAGAGAGAACGATCGCCGCAACGACCGCCGCCACTCAGGACGTGGTAACCAACGTCCGAACATCGAGTGCCATAACTGTAAGGGCATCGGCCACATCAGCCGAAATTGCCCCCGCCCTATGACTACCGAAACTCGCATCCGTATCGGCTTACCTTGCCAGACCTGTAGAGGCCGAGGCCACGACGAAACAACCTGCTCACGACCTCCCTACCGAGGATACGACCGATACGTACCCAACTATCAGGGGGACCGCTCACGCCCTGCCACGCCATCGCGCCACCGAATCTCCGCCGATCTCGCTCGCCCACATCGCTTACTGGGTATTCACGTTCGTCGCTTCTATGATCGACAATGAAGTCGATCTCACTCCGTCGCCATTTACTAACTTCTTTGTACGAATGCTCATATTCGTCGCCACCTCTGCATCGTGGTATTTTGTACCGCACAATGTAAAGATCGCCACTAGTGTCACACCGAAGACCGGATGTCACAAAATTTAAAATTTATTTATATCTATTTAATTTATTAAACTTTTTTTAAACATTTTTTTATATATTACTTTAGCTATTAATATTTAAATTATAAACTTTAAACTTTAAAATTTCATTAAAATTATATAAATTATAGCTATATAGTTTTAATAGTTATTTAAATATTTAAGATATTTATACTAATAAAATTTTTAATATTAAATATTAAACTTATACTTTTATACTAACTATATTTAATATAAATTTATAAATTAATTAAATTATTATTATTTTATTATATAAAAAAAGTAAAAAAAATATTTTTTAAATTTTTTAGAAAAAGTTTAAAAAATGCTTAAATAGTTTAAATTATATTAAAATCTAAGCTAAATAAAAATGCTAATATTATATATATAATATATAATTTAATATTTTTTAATTATTATAATAACAATAAAAATATAAACTTTACTATTATATAGTAAGGTTAAATATTAAATAGCTTAGATATTTTTTAAAATTTTAAACTAATACTATTTAAATAAAACTATATTTTATAATAATGCTATATAAATATAAATATTAAAATTTTAATATATATATATAATATAATATTTATATATTAAAAATACAACCTTTAATATATTAAGTGTTTTTAATTTATAAAATATTACTTTAAAAGTTTTTTAAATTTTTAAAATAAATATAATTTAAAAAAAATTATATAGTTAATATTTATAGCTATAAGCTATAAATATTTATAATTTAAAAAAAAACTAATATATATTTACTTTATTATTATAGCTATATTAAAAAAATATTATACTTATTAAATTTATATTTATTTATATAGTTTTACTATATAATTATAAATTTATTATTTAAATAATTAATATATTTTTTTAAAATATTTTTTATAATAAATATACTTTTAATCTAAATAAAATACTTTTAAACCTTTAAAAAAAACTAATTTAATAATATACAAAGTATAAAAATTTTATTTTAATTTTTTTATAAAGCTTAAAAACTACTTAAACTATTTATATTAATTTTTTTAAACTTTGCTATAAATAAATAAAAGTATAACTCTATAATTTAATTTTTTTATGCTTAGTACTATATAATATATAGTATTATAAAATTATATACTTTTTTTCTAGTTTATAAAAAATAAGATGTTTTAATTTATTTTTAAGTATATTTAAATTATATATATTATATTTAATAAAATAAGCTAAAATAAAGCTTTTTTAAAATTTGAAGTAATTTTTTACTAAATAAAAAATTATTAAAACTTTAGTTTAATATATCATGTTTTAGCAATATTATTAACTTTATAGCTATATTATATAATAGTATTATTTTTTAGTATATATTTAGTTAAAATAATTTTATATATAATAACTTAATTTTTCATTATTACACTTAAAAAATATATATAAAATAAGCTATTTTATTTTATTTATTTATAATTATATATATAATTCTTTTTTTAGTATATAGATATATTAATATTATTATATTTTTTTATTATAATTTTAATATATATTTATAATATTAGTATAGTAATAAATCTAAAAATTTTTAAAAATTTTTAAATATATATTAAAATATAAATTTAAAGAAAAGTAGTATTAATAAAAATAATATACTATTATTAATATATTTAGCATTTAAAATTTTAATTTTTAAATAATATTAGTAAATTATATTAAATATTATTAGTATTTTAATATATAAAAAGCAAATAAATAAATATTTATTTATTTTAACTAATTTAATTAGCTTAATTTTTATTATAAGGTTTTTAAAATTAAAGTTAGCTATTTTTAAAAGTTTTTTTTAAATAATTAATAATATATACATTTATATTAAAATCATTTATTTTATTATAATAATAAACTTTAAAAATTATATATAACTTAGTAAATACTTATATTTATAATTAAAAGTATATTTTTATTACTTAAAGTATAATAACTTTTAATTTACAAATTATAACTTAATTATATTTATTATTATTATATTAATATTAGTATACTAAATTTTTTATAATTTCTTAAAAGCTTAAAAGATACAAATACTTTTTATTATTTTATTATTAATTTTTAAAGAAAAAAAATTAAAATTTAAAAAAATAAAATTAAAAACTTTAAGTAATTTTAAAATATTAAATAATTTTTATAGTTATAGTAATATTGACTATCCTAAGCTAATATTAATTATTAAAGTTAGGCAAGTTAAAGAGATAACTATTAAAAAGTGTAATAACTAAAATAAAAGTTAGTATACTACTAAACTTAACTAAAATTTATAGGAAAAAGAATATTGTAAGACTAAAAAAAGTTAGTACTAAAAAATTAGTAAGAAAAAACAAATTATATTACTTATATCTAAATAATAATTTTAGTTAAGGCTATATAATTTTCCAATAATACTTAGAGTACTATAAATTATATAAAATTATTGTATATTAATAGTATATATATAAACTATAACTAAAGAATATTCAGTTTAATTTAGCTATTAATTGTTAGTTTTTATTAAAAAAAGAAAATATATAAATTAATATATTAAAATATATATATTGTAGTTTTTTATTTGAAAGATATTAAGGTAAGGATAAAAATATAGGCAATATAAAATTATATAAAAATTGAAAAGTGTAGTTACTACATTTTAACTCTATATATTTTATAATTTTTTAATAAAAAAAAATAAATAATAAGTATAATTTATAGTTAAAAATATTGCCTAATTATAAATAATAGTATTAAAATCTTAAATTTGCTAAAAGCTGGCTAATTTTAACTATAGAGTTACTAATTAGTAATCTAAGTTAACAAGTAGTTAAAATAAAGTAAAGCTAGTAAGGCTTTTTTATAATTATATTTAGACTTTAAACTTTTTAATATATATTTTTTTAATTGTTTATAAAGTTAACTATTTTTTAAATAAATTTTATAAGCTTAAAAGATTATTTTAAAAAGCAAAATTAATTTAAATTTAAATAAAGCTTTTATATAAAATCTAAAAAAAATAGTAGCACTTATTTTTTAAACTATAAAAAAAAAGTAAGTAAAAAACTTTATTTTTTATTATAAAAGTTAATAATAAAATAATAATAAAAAAAGACTAAAAAATTAAAGATTTTTATTTTTATTAAATTTACTAGTTAGAAAATATAATAAAGATAAAATATTTAAAAAAAGATAAAGTTTTAAAATAAGTTTTATATATAGCCTAAAAAACTTATATTTAAATAATTTAAATATTAATAAATAAATTATTTATTTAAATATAAATTTTATATAGTAATTATATAAAAATACAAATTTATTTTTGAATAATCTATTATAAATTTATTTAAAAACTTACTTACTTATTATATTACTTTTTTAAAAAGCTAGATTTATAGTATAAATATTTAATATATTTAAATTACTTTTTTAAAACTAGCTATTAAGTTAAATTTAACTTTACTTTAATTAAAATTCTATATTTATTATGAAAATTAAAGCTTAAATAATTTATATATATTAAAAATAAACTAAAAAACTAATAAAGCTGCTATATTAAAAAGTAGTATATATTTATAAAAATATATCTAGTAAATACTAGTTTGAATATTTAAAAAAAAACTTTATTAAAGCTATATTTAATATTAGTTAACTTATAATATCTTTTAATAATAAAAACTTTTAAATATTGAATAAATAAAATTAAAATAATTACTTTAAAGTAATATTAAAAAAAGTAATTATATAGTTAATAGCTTAGAATTTTACTATGTTTATTTTAGCTTTACTTACTATGTAGTAATTATTTAAATTAAGTTATCAGTTAGTATATTATAAAAATTAATAACTTTTAAATATACATTATTAGTTAAATCTAATATTTTAAAGCTTAAGTTATTAATAAGTTTTAATTTTTAAATTATTAAATAATTAAACTAATAATAAAGTAATAAAAAAAATAAACTTTTTTATTTAATAATAGACTTAGAATAAAAATATTAAAAAAACTAAACTAAGAATAAAATAAGCTTTTATAAATAAAAATAAGTATATATATATATTAAAAAGTATAAAAAAAGTTTATAAGCTTTAAAAATCTCTATTAAAAATATATAGCTAATTTTATTATATGTTTTTTTTTAGTTATAAAAAATTAATTTACTTAATATTAAACTTTTATTTTATAATTTAATAATATTTAAAATTGCTAAAATATTGCTAAAAATTAACTTATATTTAATAAAGCTAAAATAATATAGTAAAAAAAGTTTTATATTTATAAAATTAAAGCAGTTTACTATAATTTTAAATAAAAACTTACTATTTATATTTAAAAAAAAAATAGATTTATAATTAGTTATATTAGATAAATAATCTTTAAAAGAAAAGTTTAATATAAATATATTATTTTTTAATATATTAAATATATTTATATAAAGCTAGTTTAATTTATAAATTAATAAAAAAACTAAAAAAATTTTAAAATTTTAAAAAAAAATATAAAGAATTCTATTAAAGTTAAAGTTACTACTATTTTTTTTAAAAATATTAAGTATTTTTTAAGCTAAAATATTAAAAAGTATTTATTATTTTTAGTAAATAGTTAAAAGTATAAATCTATTTTTAAATTATAAATATAGTAATAGAAAAGTATTTAGCTTATTAGAAAATAAAATAGTATAAAAAGCTTTTAACTTATATTAAAGAGCTATTAGATAAAAGTAAAACTATTTTATTAAATGTAAATAAAAATGTAGCAAATTCTATATTTTAATTATAAATAGTTTATATTATAAGTATTTTTAAAGACTTTAATAGTAAATAGTTAAAAATTATTTTCTTTTTTAAAATAAACTAAAAGATACTATTTTTAAAAAAAATTAGAAATTTTTTTTTTTAAATAATATATAGTTATAAAAAATAAATAAATAAATAATAAAGTTAAAAAAAAAGCTTTAGAATACTACTTTTATAAAAAGTAAATAGTAGTTTAATATAAATTTACTAATTTATAATAAGTTAAAAATTATAAAAATAAATTAAAATTTAAAATTTTTATTTAAGTAAAAATTTTAAATTAAAAGTATACTTTTAAATTATATTAGCTAATATTATTTATTTTAAAAATATAAAAAAGTTTTTAAAAGTAAATATATATATTATAAAGATAAATTCCTCTTAATAAAGATAATTAATATAATATAAAGAATATATATTAGTAAGAAAATTAATAAAAATATTTTAATTACTTTTTATAATTAAATTAAAATTTAAAAAAATTAAACTTTTTAATAGAAAACACATTAGGTTAAAATTAAATTAAAAAAATTATAAACTACTACTACTAAAAATAAATATTTAGCAAGTTTGATTAATAAGACTAATACTAGAAAAAATTATTAATAGAATGTAAATTTTAATAAAAATAGTTTAAAAAAAGCTTAAATTAAGTTAAAATTAATAAAATACTGCTAATACTAATTATAAAATATATAAATTAAAGTTAAAAGATCTTAAAAGTAAATATTCAATAATAGAATATAATTAATATTACTTTATTATATTAAAGCTATTACTATTATAAATTAATTTTAGCTTTTTATATTATTTATATTTATAATAGAAATAAATAATAAGTATAAGCTTAAGTTAAAATATTTACTAAAATTAGATTTTTTTATTAAAATTGTATAAAGTAAACTAGATAAAATATTATTTTTTAAAAGGTATTTTTAATAATAATTTTAATAATTATTTTATATTTATAAAATAAAATAAAAATTATTAATAAAAAAGCTTTAAATTTATATTTATTATTATATTAGCTAAATAATATAAATACTTTTATAAAATACTAAATATATATTTTATTAATATATTAGCTATAATTATAAAAATTTATTATTATATTTTTATTCCTTAATTTTAATAAAGATTTATATTATTAAAAATACTTATATAAATATAGTTTAACTTTATGCTTATACTTAGTAGTATATAATATTTACTAATTATAGCTATTTTTAAAGAAGCTATTATAGTAATATTATAAGTTATAAGTATTATTTTACTTAAAAAATTCTTTATTAGGCTTTTATTTTTAAAAATTAAGGCTAGTAAATTCTTTTTAGCTATAAAAACTTTTAATAAAATTCTTATTTTAAATATTTACTACTCTTTAGTTTAAAATATATTTAGTTTAAAATAATAAAATTAGGTTTATATAATAAAAGTTTTAAATAAGTAATTTAGCTAGCTTTTTTACTAAAGTTTAGTTTTAATTTTTAGTTAGTTTTTAAAAGTATATTTACTTTTTATAGTTAAAAAGTAAAGTTTTTTATTAATTTTTAAATAATATTTTTTAAATTATCTAACTTAATTATAGTAAAAGTATTAACAAATATTAGCTATTTAGTTGATTTAAGCTTTAAAACTATAAATTTTTAGAGTTATAAAAAGAGCATTAAGATTAAATAATTAGTAAAAAATATTTTATTTTTTAGCATTTTAATAAGCTAACTAAAATTATTTAGATAAATTTAAAATTAGTAAAAAGTATTATTTTTTTTAAATTTTAAAACTAAATATAAATAAATAAATTTTATTTTTTTTAGTTTTTAATACTTTTATTTAGAGTTAAATAAATAATTTTATTTACTAAAATAAAAAAATCTAAAAAAATTTTAATAATAATATTTACTTTTTAGATTTTAATATTAATAATAATTGAAAATAGCTTTAATTAAATATATTTAAATATTTTTTAATATTTAATAGTATTAAATAATTTATATTTTTAAACATAAAATAAATATTTTAAATATTTTAAATATTTTAAATATTTTCAATTTTAAAATAATTAATAATAAGTTTAATAGCTTATTTTTTATTAGATAATTTAGTTTAAAATATATTAAATAAGAGCTATTTACTTTAAAAATAAATTAAAAAAATAAATTAAAATAGCTAAGCTATTAATAAGCTTAATTTTTAAATAACAAAATTAAATTTAGTTATTAGCATTTTAAGAATTTTTTTAAACTTGCTTTAACTAGCTAGTTTTTTTATTTAAAATTTAATAATAATAAAAATTAAATTATTAAAATTAATATTATTAAAATAAATTTTTATATATTTAAAAATAAACTATTTTTAGTTTTTTAAAATAAATGTATTAATTATTTAATATAAATATCTAAGCTAGAAAGTTATTTAAATATATAATAAAAGATAAGAAATTAATTATATTTTTTAACTTAAAAAATATAATAATATAAAAAAAGCTATATTTCTAATAATACTAGTCTTACTTATAATATAGCTTATAGAATAAAAATTAATATTAGTATAGTTTTAGTAATAAATAAGGTTATAATAAAAAATATTAGCACTTTTATAATAATAAATTTAATATAATAAGTTAATATTTTTTTAAAATAATATAAGTTAATTAAACTTAAAATATTAATTTTACTTATATTTTTTCCTAGATTTCAAAAAATTATATATTAAAAATGATTTAATAAAGTAAAATAAAGTAGGTTTATAGCATTTTATAAATAAAAATAGTTTTTATTATAAAAATTTTAATATAATATATATAGAAGTTATTTTTTAACTATTTTATATAATTATTTTTAATTTATAAAATTATACTTTATTTAATAAAAATAATTTATACTAATTATTTTAAATTATAATTTTTTAATAATTTTATTTTTAATAGTTTAAAAACATACTAAATATACTATATTATTTTTAAATATATTTAAAATATAAGCTAATTATAATACTATACTATTATAGTTAATAAAATATTTTATTGCATTTTTAAAGTAAAAATTAAATAAAAATAATAATTAAGCTTTAATAAAATTTATTAAAAATTAAAGCTTTAAAATATATAAAAATATAATTAAAAAATTAATTTTTAAATTTTTAGTTAATTTTATTAGCTTAATTTTTTATTAAAGTATTAAATTTAAAATTAATTGTATTAAAAATAGCTAATTATAAATATTTTTATTTAATATTAACTTTTATTACTATTTATTTTTTAAAAAGTTTTAATTTTCTTTATTTTAGAATTTAATTTTAATATTATTTTGCAATAAAAAATTATTAGCAATTTTTTATTTATTAAATTTAATTATAATAAAAATTTTAACTATTTTAATTTATAAGTTTATAAAGCTTTTTTATAATATTAACTACTATTTACTTTTATTTTAATATTTAATTATATATATTTATAATAAAAAGTAATATAAATATTTATTATTACTATTATTATAAATTATACTAATTTTTTATAAAAATTATAAGCTATTTTTTTTACTAATTATTTTACTACTATATAATATACTAATTTATATTATATTTTAGATTTAAGCTAACTAAAAGATTAAATATATATAGTTAGTAAATAATATAATATAATAGTAAAAATATTATTTTAATAATAAAAATATTTTTATATCTTTATTTAATAATTATAGCTATTAAAAATTAAAATGATAAATATTAATAATAATAAAATTTTAATTAAAAATTAAATATATAAATCTATTTTTCAACTATTTCTAACTAGTGATAATCATCTGGTATAGATAATTAAGTTAGAAGGCTATTTAAATAGATAACAAAGAATAATAAAGTAAGTGCACTTCCTAACCCAAAAAAGGCACAATAATATAAGGGAGGTTATATCTCTAATATAACTAATTCTATCCAAAATACAGTAAACAAAACAAAAATTAGTACTAGTATAATTTCAGTAGCAGCTAGAAAAACAACTATGGGTATTACTAGAACTCCAACACCAATAATATTATTAAAATAAGTCAAAATTTCTCTTACTATAGTGTGATTTATTTATCATAAAAACATCAACTTTACTTATTTTTCTTCTAAGACCCCAAAAAATTGTATAATCAAGATGATTTGAAATAAATAAAAAATAAGTAAGTTAATAATATTTTTATTATATTTGTAATAATAGTCTTTATTGTGAAAGATTCTGAAGTAATCTGTATGAAATTTGTTTTATAAACATTTTATATAATTTTTCCTAATTTACGGAATTATACTCTGTCTTATAAAATAATTCATAATAATTATCTGAAATTGGGAGTTTTTTATACTTGCTTGGGAGTATAGTGGATTGGTGGTGTACATTTTAGATGTACCTAAAATATAGGCTAATGGTAGCTTTATACTGCTATAGTTAATACTATTAATATTAAATAATAGCTATTTATAAGGTTTTATAATATCAAAAAAATTATTTAGTTTTAAAAAATATATTATAAATACTTTTAAATTATTATAAGTTTTATATATATTATATTTAGCTATTAAATTTAATTAAGATATTTGAAAAAAGATAAAAGATTTTACTTAAGTAGTAAAATAAGTAATTTATATAAATATTAATTAAAAAATTTATACTAAAGCAATATTAAAAGTAAATATTATAAAAATCATAATTTAAAGTTACTAAAGCTAGTTTTAATAATATTAAATAAATATATATATATAATATTTATATTATAAAAATAGTATATAATATAAAAAATTAATTTAGATAAAATGCTATTTAAAAAAAGTTTAAATATAAAAGTTTAAAGTAATTATTAATAAAATTATTAATATTTTTTTTTAAATATTTAAAGTAATTAATAAAAAGTACTTTATTTATTTTAGATAATAATAAGATATTATTTTCAAAATATTTATTTAAAGTTTTACATTTAATTTTATAAAAAGCTTTTATTTTAAAAAATATATATAAATATATATATTAATATTTATATATAAAAATAGCATTATATAAAAAATAAAATATATAAGTATAATATATAAAAAGTTAATAAAAAATTATTAAAAACCAAAGTATATATACTTATCTTACCTATTAAGCTATCAAAGCTTATAAAAATAAAAAATATATAGTTACTTTGTTTATAGTAAATATTAGAAATAAAGTAAAGTAAGCTTTTAAAATATTAATAAGCATATTTTTATTAATAATATATATATTTTTTATTTTCATTAATTTTTAAAAAATGTATTTTAATTTTATTAAAATAATTAAGCTTAAGTTAAAAAATAATAAAAAAGTTAATTAATTAAAAAGTATATATTTATAAATTTATTTGCATTTATTAATTTAAAATAATAAAACTATAATACTATCTAGTATATAAAATCTTTTTGTAAATATTTACAAGTTGCTTTAAATATTTAATATTATATAAAACAAATTAAATTAAGCTTTATAAAAATACAAATAATAAATTTTACTTTTTTAAAGCTTATATAATATAAAAACTATATATAGCTAGCTATAATAGTAAAATTTTAAGTTTTGCTAACTTTTTAAAAATTTATATTTTTTATTAAGTTATTTTAGTAAATAAATAAGTTTATAAATAACTAAATTAATTAATTTTTATTTCTAACTAAGAGAAGATTAAGGCTAATAATATTTAATATAATTTTAAAAAGTGTAGTAAAAGCTAATATAAAGCTAATAAATAAATAAAGTTAACTAAATATTATATTAAGCTTTAAAGCCTAGCAATATAAATTTTCTATAGTTAAAAATCTAGCTTAAAGTTAAAACAATAAAAGTTGATTTAAGCTAAAATATATAATCTTTAAAAATAAGAAAAGTGGGTGATTAATTAATGAATATATAATTAATAATTTTGAAACAATAGCATAGTTTGAAAAACTTTAAATAATTTATTTAACTAGAATTAAGAATATCTAACTCAATAAGTATAAATAAATTCAAACAATATAAATGAAATCACCTTAAGTATTTTAAGCCCTAATATAAATACTTAATATTAGACCAGTAGATATAATCTGTTAGATAGTTAATCAAATCTAAACTGTTAAGATTTATAAAAACTACATACAGCTTAATACCTTTAAGAAATACAATTAACTTTGTAGTATTGTTAGGAGGTTAAGAATATTCAAGCATACTTTTTTTACACCAGGTTAAAAAAATTAAGAGTGATAGCTAAGAAAAAATAAAAAGTTAGCAAAAAACATCTTATATCTTGTTAAGATAGATTATTGCTACTGAAATTTTCCAACCAACTTAAATCAATTACTATTTTTAAATCTTGCATTCATTTTACCTTTATTAAATTTGAACTGTGAAGAGTTTTTTATAAAATCCTTTCAGCTTTAGTCCTCTGGTTGGGAAGCTCCAAATCCTTTAGATTTTGAAAAACTGTACCAGAATAGTTAATTATAAGAAACACATTCTGATGAAGTAGCATAAATAATGTACTTCTTTAATTAAAGGTAGGTTTTAAATTCAATTAAAAATTACTAATGTTAATTGGATCTGCAGCTCTTGTTTCTATAATATTTTTGATTGTTGATAGTATTTTGCTCTATTCCACCTAATTGATTTGAGAAATATGCTTAAATTATAGTAATATTGCTAGATGTAATTTAATTATTTGATCATTATTAATATATAAGAAATGCTTGTTTAAATTTGCCTTAGGTACGATTTTCGTCAAAACACCTGTTATCCATCTTTTCTCATTAAGTTTAGGTTGTTTCCTTTAACTTATTATATCCCTAAAGTATCAGCGTTATAATAGATTTAAATTGCTTGTTAATCTTAAATAAAACTAGTTTGATATTAGTACTAAATTCTTGAATCAATTGATCAGTACTACTAAAGGCAGTTGGTTTATATCTGTTATTTATTCGTATATCTAATGAACTGTCACCAAATTGTATTTAATAAAGTATATTTTTGAGACTGAAGAACCAATTTAGAATTTTACCTACTCACAAAATAACTTATTCCTATCTAAAAGCTTACAAATAAATTCCCAATTCACATAAATTCGGTTAATACAGATTTTAACTTCAAACCTAAAAAATATAGTGAAGATGTCTATGCGAGGGTTAACAGTATTCATAGCCGACCTACGAAAATGTAAAAATTATTCAATTAGCTTTGGATTTAAAATTTTAAATTTTTAGGTAGGGTTAGAGAATTAGAAGAAAAACGTATTAATAAAGAGATGGCTAATATCCGTACTAAATTTAAAGGTATAATTTTATAGAAAAAATAGATTTATTAAAAATGTATTTATAAGATGCTGCATTAAACGGTTACCATAAGAAAAAGTACGTTTGCAAGTTACTTTACATGTACATTTTAGGCTGGGATGTAGATTTTGGACATTCAGAAGCTGTACAATTGATAAGCTCCAACAAATATTCCGAGAAACAGATTGTACTTCAGTTTTGCATAGTATCTTTTTAACCTATTATTCTAAATAGGGATATTTAGCAGTTACTTTGATGCTAAATGAATCTTCGGATCTGATCCGTTTAGTAGTGAACAATTTAAAAAGAGATTTAGAAGACTACAATGAGATTTATAACTGTTTAGCTTTACATGCTATTGCTAATATTGGCGGTAGACAGATGGCTGAAACTTTAGCTTCGGATGTACATAGACTTTACGTTGGGTAAACTACTACTATTTTGATATGGTTTTTCTAATTCTTTTTTAGAAACGGACGTAATTTTGTTAAGAAAAAGGCAGCTTTATGTCTACTTAGACTTTACCGAAAACATCCCGATATTATTCCAGCTAAAGATTGGTCCAAATCTATCATAAACATGTTAGAGGATCATGACCTAGTAATTATTATTACAAGTCAATTTAATTTTAATTTTTAAAACTTTTAGGGTGTGGTGTTATGTACTACAAGTTTAGTAACTACTCTATCTCAACAGTATCAAGATGAATTTTCCAATTGCGTACCTATTCTCATAAACAGGCTGTATAAAGTAATTGTAGAGAAGGAATATTCTTCCGATTATGTTTACTACAAAGTACCCATTCCTTGGATGCAAGTGCGTATCTTAAGATTGTTACAATATTATCCACCTCCATGTAACTTTAAATTTAATATATCATATATATAATACTTTTTGCAGCTGATCGTCACCTCTTACAGAAGTTAAATAACATTTTACACGCTGTAATCTCCTCATCGCAAGACCAACCTAAAAATGTTCAACATACCAATGCCCAGAACTCAGTACTCTTTGAAGCCATCAGTTTAGCTATACATTTGGATAGCGACTCTACCTTAGTAGCTGAATCCACTTTACTTTTAGGAAAGTTCATCTCATCTAAAGAGACCAACGTACGTTATTTAGGTTTGGAAGCGATGGCTCATTTAGCCGCCTACACCAACTCGTTAGATGCTATTAAGGAGCACCAGAATACAGTCATATCTTCATTGAAAGATAAAGACATTAGTGTAAGACGTAGAGCCCTCGATCTGCTATACAGTATGTGTGACGTGACTAATGCTAAAGTGGTGGTAGCCGAACTTTTACGTGTGTTAGCTTCTGCTGACTACAACATCCGTGAGGAGATGGTGTTGAAGATCGCTATCCTTACTGAAAAGTTTGCTACCGAGTACTCCTGGTATGTGGATACAATATTACAGCTCATAACGGCAGCTGGTGATTACGTCAGTGAAGAAGTGTGGTACCGCGTAGTACAGATTGTGACTAATAACGAAGATCTCCAGGAGTACGCCGCTAAGACCGTACTCGCCAGTCTTAGAAGTCCAGCTTATCATGAAACGGCAGTAAAGGTAGGCGGGTACATCTTAGGTGAATTCGGTCATCTTATCGTCCATTTCCCCCAATGTTCTCCTATTGAGCAGTTCACCACTTTACACACTAAGTTCTCGATGTGTTCGTTGCCTACCCGCGCATTGCTGTTAACCACCTACGTCAAATTCGCCAACCTGTTCCCCGAAATTAAACCACAGGTCACCCTGGTTCTCAACCAATATCAGCATATCTTAGATTCGGAGTTACAGCAACGCGCTTGTGAGTACTTCAACATCGTCAACTTACCCAATGATGAACTCCTTCAAACTGTGTGTGAAGAGATGCCTCCATTCCCTGAACGCGAGTCTGCTTTACTATCCACCCTACACAAGAAGAACGCCGATACCGAAGATAAACGTACCTGGTCTATTGTCGATAAGGATCTTAAAGATCGCAATAAAACCGATTCCGATCTTTTAGGCTTAACCGATAGTGCGGTCGTCGATTCTCCTATAAACAGTCCTCCCGCTACCAATACCGTATCTGCTACTGCCGAAACTCACTTTGAGAAAGCACTCTTCCACATCGAAGGTATCTTGTTCGAGGACGCTCAGCTGCAACTCGGTTTCAAATCGGAGATTCAAAATAACGTTGGTACCGTCTCTCTCTTCGTAGGTAATAAACTGGATTCCCAACTTACTTCGCTCAAGTTCGTTCCTGCCAAGAAAGGTGGTATCAACGGACTCAAAATAGGCGTTTTACAATCGATTCCTACTATCATCCCACCCAAAGCTCAACTTAGTCAGACCTTCCAGTTAGAATCGATTGGTGTTATATCGGAAATAGCTATGCTTCGACTCACTTATATTACTTCAGGTGCCCAATCCATACTGTTCAAGCTTCCAATTGCCATGACCTCCTTCCTCCAACCTACTGAAATGCAATCTCAGGATTTCTTCCAAAGGTGGAAGCAGATTGGTAACGATGATTCCAAAGAGACTCAGTCCATATTTAGGTCGGGGAAGAATATTGAAGTTGAGAACGTCAAACTAGCCATGAACGGACTCAAGTTTAAAGTACTTGAAGGCGTTGATCCCAACTCTAACAACTTAGTAGCGGCTGGTATAGTCAACTGTGGCTCAGAAGGTAAATTTGGGTGCTTGATGCGACTCGAACCTAACATGGAACAACAGGTAAAATAGAAAAAATAGATAACAACTAATATTTTTTAGATGTTTAGATTGACAATTAGAGCAACTAACTCTAATGTATCCAGTGCAATTCACAATACAGTCATGAAGATTTTGGCCGGTAAAGCTGTTTAATTTTTAATATGGTGAGAGGATATTCTAGTGATTTTTTAATTATGTGGAGAATAATTAAATTTTATTTTTTATTTGGCTTTTTATTTTATGTAAATGTTAAGAAAAAATTAATCTTGTACTAATTGGCAAACTAAATTCATATTTTTTCTAAGCAGCAGACTTTTTAAATATGATATATTTCCAAAATATATATTTGATTACATAGACTAGTTAATAGAATATATTTAAAATTTACTTTTATAGCTCTAGGTTTACTAGACCAAAAGCAGCAATAATTCTAAACTGGATATTTTATTTATTTGTGGTTTTTTACTTTAAATTTATATATATAATTTTGAGTTTACTATTCTAAATTTTTATATTAGCAAGTTTTTAAAATAGTCAATATTTTTATACTTAAGATTTTAAAAATAATAAACAATACTACATTTTAGATATTATTTTTAATTAATAATTATGTTTAAATATTCATTATTAAGAATAATATCTAACCTAACTTATTAGTTATAATGGAAAAAATATTTTAAAAAATTAGTTGTTAAATTTATAACTGACAAATAAAAACTAACTCAGAATAAAATAGTTAAGTTTGTATTAGTAAATTTAATATTTTAGTATTAAAATTAGATAAATAAATTTTATATAAATAAATATTATTTATATACTAATTATACTATAAATTTAAATATACTACCTAATTTAAAAACTTATAAATAAGTTATTTTATTTAAATTTTAGTTTATAAGCTTGATATTTTATTTAATTTTAGTAAAAAATAGTATATTTAATAATTAAATTACTACTTAATTATATTGAAGTATATAAGCTTTAAAAGTTAAAAATATATAAACTAAATTTTTAGTATAGTTTAATTATTATAATAATTATATATTAAAAACTTATATTAGTTAAATTAAGCTGTTATTTTAATAGCTTAAATTATATTATAATATAAATAAAAATTTTAAAAAAGTGGTAAAAAAAACTATTTTCAATAAAATATTATAATATTAAAAAAATTCTAAAAATTTTAAATGATAAAAAAATCAGATAGTAAAAATTTTAGCCTATTATATAATATTTTTTTATAAAGTACTAATATTCTAATTATAAATCTAAAAACTAATAATTTTTAATTAAATTTAAAAGCTTAATTAAAATAATTTAGTTTAATAAGATGTAAAATAAATATAAGCCTAGATTTTAAACTTAAAAAATAATTTAAATAAAGTAACTAATCTAAATTTAATGTTAATTAACTTTAAAAACTATAAAAGTTTTAAATATTAAATAAATAGCTTTTATTAAAATAGTTTTAACATTTTTTATTTTTAAATAAAAACTACTTTTTATAGCTTTTTGTTTTTATTTTTTTCTATTCTCTGTTTTTAGAATTTATATAAAGTTTATTAAAAATATTAAAATTTTTAATATTAAATAATTTTTAAGAAGTTTTTATAAATACTTTAAATATTATAAAAGTATTAGTAATAAATTATATTAACTTTAAAATTAAAAATATTAAAAAAGATTTTCTTTTTTTATCAATATTAGCTGCATTTTTTATTTATTATAGTTTTATTTTTTTTACTAATTTAAATTTAACATTTAATATGTTATTTAAAATAAAATAAATTAAAAAATTTTAATAATTATTATAGTAATAAATTAGAAAGCTTTTAGCTAATAATTTTTTGATAAAAATTCTACTAAAATTAAATATTAATAAAATACTTTATTTAATAATTTTAATTATTTAAAAATATTTTAATTAATAGTTTTTTTATTATTTTAAAAATAATAGTTAAAAAATAAATTTATACTTTATTATTAGCTTTTATTTTTTATTTTTAACTTTTAAAAAAAAACATTTTTTATTTAGTAAGTTATACTTACTTTAATTAGTATTTTAACTTTTATTTTTTTATAATATATATTTTTTAAGTTTTCTTTTTAGAATTTTAATAATTTAAATAGCTATTTTTTATAATATTTAAAAAAAATATTAATTTTTTTTAGTTTAGTAATAACTATAGCTTAAGTAAATTAAATATTAGATAATTAAATAAATATAGCTAAAAGCTTAATAGTTAAAAATAAAGTAAATAAAATGCTAGTATTAAATAATAAAATAGCTAAATAATACTAAAGATATAAATAAATAGCTATAAAAGCTAAGTAAATAATTTAATAAATAAGATAATACATGGATATAAGTTTATTAATAAACTTATATCTATTTAAAAAATAAAATACTAATATATAAATTATTTATTAATAAGCTATAAATTATAAATAAATAATATAATTTAAAATTTAATATATTATTAATAAAGTTTATTATTTACTTTAAAATAAATAAATAAAAAATTATTTATATAATAATAAATACTAAAAATAATAGAATTTTATTTAATTAGTAAAATTAATATAAATATAAATAATTTATTAAATTTAGTTTAAAATAAAGTAAATATTAAATATTTAATTTAAATAATTTACTTAAATATTACTTAAAAAATAAATAAAGCTATAATAAAAATTATTAAAAATTAATAACTTTATTTATATTAAAATATTATTAAAGTTATAAAAAAAATTTCTTATTAATTAAAACTTACTTTTAACTAATTTTTAACTAATTAATTTAATTTTACTATAAATTAATAAGTTTTAAATTAAAATTACTTTTTTTATATTATTTTTTTATTAATAAGTATAACTATTTAAAAGTATAAGTTAATAATTTTAATGCTATAAAATAATAAAAAATTAAATAATAAAGTTTATAAATTATAAAATTAGTATAATATATTGCTAAGTATTAAATATATAATTATATTTAAGTATATTATTTTTAAGTTATAATTAAAATATTATTTATTATAATTTTATTTATAAAATAGCTTAATTTATTTAATAATTATAGTAGTAAATCTTTTTAAATAAATTTTATTTAATGATTTAGTTTTTTATAAAATATTAAAAAAAGTTTTACTAAATATAAAAAGTTAAAATTTAAAAAAAAATTAAAAAGCTTATTTTTAAATTAATTAAATTTTTATAATTTAAAAAAAAAATTAAGATAAAGTATATATTAATAGTAATTAAAATAGTAAAAATATTAGTAATTGCAGCTTAAAAATTAATAATATTAAATATTTTTAAAAATACTAAAAATTTTAACTATTTATTAGTTTTAATAAATTTAAAAAAATATATATATATTATTAAACAAATAATTTTTATAAATAAATTAAGTATATAACTAAATAGATAAAGTAGTATTTTATACTTTAAAAACCTATAAATTAATTATAATATTTAATTAATTTATATTAAAAAAGTAGTTTATTATTATAAAATTTCCAAAAAGGTAAAATTTTTTATTTATTTTTATTATTATTATATTTAGCTAAATTAAATTATAAAAAAAGGTTAAACTAAATTAGTATAAAACTAAAGTAAAATAAAATTTATATTATTTATTAAATATAAAATTACTAAAATAATTATAGTTATTTAAAATTAATAAAAAATTATAAATTTAAATATTAATTTTAAATATTTATAATAAAATA
This sequence comes from Capillidium rhysosporum, assembly GCA_037055185.1. Lineage (NCBI taxonomy): Eukaryota > Fungi > Entomophthoromycota > Entomophthoromycetes > Entomophthorales > Capillidiaceae > Capillidium > Capillidium rhysosporum. Next base: position 3,779 of record JAWQFY010000664.1, on the reverse strand, counting down.
TAATATAATAAAATTAAATTTAACTTAGATTAAAATTAAAAATATATATTATTAAATTTACTAAAATAAGTAAAATATAAAATATAATACTGTATTATATATTAATAAATTATATTAAAATTAAATTATATTTAAAAAAAGTTAATTAATATAGTTAGATAATATAGCTTATTAACTAAGGCTGTGCCTCTATTTGTTTATAGTATCCAAGATTAGTTTAAGTATTAGGTTTGACTAAATAGTTATTCTTATTCTCTAATAAGTAGCTAAATATATTATTTTATACTTTATTAGCTCTTCCATAGCTATCTTTTTCTATTACTAACTTTTTAGCAGTTTTTTTTAATATAGTACTATTACTCTTCTTTAGTAATATTTATTATAACCTATTCTAAGAGAGGAATTTATTAAATTCTTAGCTTATAAATATTAACTTAACACTTTTAATATTTTAAAAATACTTTATTATATTAATATTTATTATTTATATATATATATAGTTAATTCATATTAAATATTATTATAATAATTTTTAAAATACTATATATATTAATTTAGCTAATAAAATATATATAACTACTATATATTTCTATATTTATTTACATTAAATTAATTTATTTATTTATAAAATATCCTTTTAACTGTTTAATATTTCTAGCTCTTACTGTATCTCTATATTTTTGCTAGAGTTTCTAAGCACTTTATATTTACTCTATACTACTTATAAATCTTTTTAGAATCACAATTATTATACTTTGTTTACTCAATAACTACATTTTTTCTATTAATTATTTCAATCTATAATTTTTTATTAATATACTCTGAAATATAAAGCTTTTAATAAGCTATTAAACTTTTACTAGTAACTATTTTTTATAAAGTTATTATTATATAAAAACCACTATCTCTCTTAGGAAAATTTACTTAATTATACCTTTAATATAGCTAATTTTAAGCTATTATTTCTATTACTACAATTCTAGCTAATCTTAAAACTAAACTAAAAGTATAAGGTTCAAGTAAATATAAAAAATAAGTAATATAAAAAAAACTAATGGCAAATTAATTAGATAAATAAAAAAAAAGAATAATATAATAATAAGATATTTATTTTAGTATATACTAATTTTTCTTATATATTAATTTATTACTTCTTCATTTTCTCTTAAACTTTTGTATTAATCAAAATCTAATTTCTAATTTATTTCTTCTTTGTTTTCTTTTAAACTTCTATATCAATTAAAACCTAATTTTTAATAATTCTTTTAGTAGGTTTAGATTGATTATATAGTTAATATAGCTTAAAAGTAACTATATAAGTTATTTAGTTAAAAAATATAGATTTAACTTTTTTATATTTAATTTATTATTACTTATTAATAAATAATTTTTATAGTAATTACTTTCTTTATATATTAAAATATATAATTATTATTAAATATTAAATATTAATTAATATTAATAATACTCTTATATATTTTTTAAATATATTTTTAATTTTAAAAATTAATAACAGCACTGTTTTCTTATTAATATTTTTTTTACTTTTATAAATTTATATTAATTTTATATTATTTAATACTTAATATATAAAATTTTAACATATATTATAAAACTTTATATTATTTTAAAATAAATATTTTATTAATATTAAGTTTGTAGTATATTAATTTTTAAAGTTTAAAATATTTATTTTTGCTTTATTTTAGTTTTTTTATTTTAATTTTCTAAAATAATAATATTTAAAAAATTAGGTAAATAAAAATAAAAAATAAAATTTTATTTTTTAAAAAACTAGTATATTATTCTATTGAATTATAATATATATATTATTATAATGATAAAGTTTATTAATCTAGTTTTATTATATTTACTTTTTTATATAAAAAGTAAAGTTTACATTTTATAAAAAATATTATAAATATTTAATTTATTATAATTTTAAGATTAAAATCTAATATATAAGTTATATTTTTAAAATAAAAAAGCTATTTACTTTAAAATAATTAAAATATATATAATAAATTAACTATTATTAACTCTTTTTTAATATATTTTTAATACTATTATAGCTTATTTATATCTTTATTTTTAAAATTTAAACAAAATTATAACTATTTAAATTAAATTAATTCTAATAGTATTATTTTACTTTTTATTAGCTATAGTATTAAATTTATATTTATATTTTATATAATAAAAATAAATTAGAAAAATTAAAAATTAATAGTATAGTTTAATTTAAAATTTTTAATTTATTAGTATACTTAGAAATAAAATATAAAAAATTGCTTAAAAATTAAAAATTAAAATAAGCTAAATAAATTTAATTTTAATAAAACTAAATATTAAACTAGACTAGATTAAACTAAACTAAATTAGAATTTTTATAAAAATATAAAATAAAGGTTTAAAAAAATAAAGAATTTATATTAAATATATATAATTTACTTTATATAAATTAAATTTATCAATATATAATAATTTGAAAAATACTAATATAAAAAACTAGCTTTTTATACTATATTTTTAGCTAACAAAAAAGTTTAGAACTTGATTTTTATAAATTTTTATTAAATTAAAATAAAGTTTATATATCAACTTAAAACTAAAATTTAAATTTATATAATATTATAAACTAAATTATAAAATTTATATTTATTTATAGCTTTTAAATTATACTAAAATATTAAAAAGCTTAATAAGTAAAATATAGTTTTTAATTAGTATAAAGCTAATTTAGTTTTAAAATTAAAAGTAGAAAATTGAAAATAAAACTAAGTAAAATTTTATTATTATTTTATTTTTATATATTTTATTTTATTAAATTTTTTAGTATAGTTTTTAATATATAAAATTAAAAATTAAAAATATTAAATATTAAAAAAAATAGAGTTTTAGTAATAAGTATAGCTTAATATTTTGCTATTAGTTATATAAGTAGTTAATATAAATTAAATAATTATATTATAATTATATTTTTAACTTTTTAAAACTTTAGTTTTAAATTTACATAAAAAATATATAGCTTAAATTATTAATATTCAAAAAAAAATTTAAAAATATTAAATTAATATATATTATTTTTTAATTAGTTTAAATAATATAGTTTATAGCTAATTTAGATTTAATTAATGTTTAATTTAAATAAAGTATTTAAATTATTATATTAAAACCATAATTGCTTCTTTTTAAAATTTTTTATTTACTTTTATTTTATAAAATTTGTTAAAAATTAAATATATATTTATATTAATGTAAAATTACTACTTTATAAAATAAATATTATTATTATTGGAAATAATTTTAACTAATATTATTATATTTATTTTTATAATACTATTAATATTAATAAAATTTTAAATATTTATAATTACTTTCTTATTTTATAAAAAAAACTAAAATAATAATAAAATTTATTAATTAAAATATATTTATTTTATAAGTATATTAGTCAATAAATCTAGAAAATTTAAAAATTATAATACTTTATTTAAATAAAAAATTAGATATATCCAAAAAAAGAAAATTTTTATTAAAAATATTTTTAAAATATTAATAACTTAATAAATTTAATTTTTAAATAAATAAAATTTTTTTATTTATTTAGTTATATATATATTTAAAAATTTTAATATATTTTAACAAAAATTATAAAAATATATATTATAATAATTTTAAAAAAAAGTATATTTATATTAAAGTATCTTTTTAATATTTAAAATTATTATTCTAGCTAAAAATTATAGATTTTAAGCTTTAACTATTTTATTAAAACT
>JAWQFY010000663.1:0-23738 GCA_037055185.1 Capillidium rhysosporum | reverse complement strand
CTATTTTTAAAATTTTTGCTTAAATAAATAATAAACTATATTTAATAAAATATTTTATTTAATATATTAACTATTTTTATTTAATATTTTTTTATTTATTATATTATAATATTTTTTTTACCTATTTTAAACTTATATTTATATATATATATATATTTTAAATATAATATTTAGCTATTTAGTTATAGCTATTTTAACTATTTTAAAAGAAAGCTATTTATAGTATAATTATTATATAATTAAATTATTACCAACTATCTAAATATTAGCTAGTATAATAATCTCTAGTTTTAGCTTTTTTAGAGTATTTAGTAGTTTAATATATTTTTATTTTAATTTTATACTAACTAATATAAGTAAAAAAAAACTTTATAGCTTTTTTACAATAATTTTATTTAAATAGTTAGTATATTTTTTTAGTATAAAAGCTTTATATTTTATTATATTAACTATTTTAAAAAAATTAATTTAGTAATATAATATATTATTTAAATAAAGTTTTAATTTTTACTTAACTTATAAGCTAATTTTTATATATATACTTAAAAGTCTTTTTAGCTTTTTTATAAAAAATAAAAGTATATATATATAACTTTTTTAAGCTACATTTAATACTTTATAATATATAGCTTTATAAAATTATATATTTTTTTAAATATAATTAAGAAAAAAAAAGTTTTAAATAGTTAAATATATATTGGAATTAAACTTACTCTACTATATATAGAAAATTAAGCTAGTATTTTAAATATTTTAAAATTAAGATTAATATTTTACTATATAAAATATTATTAAAAAAATACTTTAATTTGCTATAATTTTATAGTTTATTTAAATTAATTGCAAATATATTTATAAAGTAGGTATATTAAAAGTATTTATATATATACTTTTTATATTTGCAAATAGTAAAAGTAAAATATATAATTAAAGTATTTTTAAATAACTTTAACTATTAAGTTAACTTTATATTTATATTATAAAAATAATATAATTTTTTAATATATTTTTCATTATTATAATTTATAATTATTAACTTACTTTTATATTGCTATACTTACTTTATAAGTATAATACTTTATAATTTATAATGTAAAAATTTTAAATTTTAAAATATTAGAAATAAAATATTAAATTTTTTATTAATATTTAAATATATATTAATATAAATTTTTTTAAAATATATATTAGCTATATAATAGCTAATATATTTTTAAAAATACATTTAACTTTTTACTAATTTTTAATAATATATACTAAATATTGTATATTTTTTAATATATAAAATAAATAAAATAATTTATTTTTAGCTAATTTTATTAGCTTAATACTTTTTTATTTTATTTTTAAAATTAAAATTAGCTATTTTTAAAAGTAGTTAATTACTTTTTTTTTTACTATATTTATTATTAATTTTATATAATGTAAATATAAAATTATTTATTTATTTAATAAATTTATTACTATATTTATAATTAAATTAATTAATAATATTACTAATATTATTTAAATAATTTTATATTATATTTTATAAACTTATTTTTATTTTTAGCTTAATTCTATTTAATTAAAGTTTTTTCTATTAATTTTATTATAAATTACTTTTTAATTAGATGATTTTATATTTTTTAAACTAGATAAAGCTAAAACTAGTTAAATTTTAGCTAATTTTTATTTATAATTGTTAATTTAATCTAAAAACTTATATAAAAGTTTTTAAGATTTTTTTTTAACTTTACTTTAAACTTAATAATATTTTAAAGTAAGTATTTTATTATTTATAATACTAAGTATTATAAATATTTAAAATTCATTTAATTTTTAACTAAATTAAATTTTATATTTGAAATTTAATATAAAATTTACTAATTTTTCTTATAAAATACAATAAGCTTCTTTATAATAAATAGTTTTATAAAATTATCTACTTTAAAACTCTTTTATTTTATTATTTATAAATTTATACTAGTTAGAAAATTAATAAATATTAATATAAATAAAGTTAAGTAAAATATATATATTATATAAAATATATATATTTTAATTAAAAAGATTTTTAGTTTTAAAAAAATTAAAATTAGCTAATTTTAATTATAGCTAACTATTTTTATAATATTTTATTTTTAATATGTAAAGTATTATAAATATTCATATTGCTTAAATTTTTTTATTTAATTTAGTTTAAAATTAAAATTTTTAAATAATTAATTAATTAAATAAATTTCTAAAAAACTAAAATTTCATAGTATAATTTTAAAAAAATATACTTTAATAGTTATAAAGTAATATCAGAGTCTTAGTTTTTTAATATATATACTTTTCATATTTTTTTATTACAATAAAAACATTATTTTAGATAAGCTAACTTGTTTGAATATAAATTAAAAGTTTAAATTTTAATAATATATTAAAAATATATTGAATTTTCAAATTGTACTAAAGAAAAATTGAAAATTTATGCTATATTATACTAAAATAGTTAATAGGCTTGTTAGTTTTTATCTTATACACTAAATTAATTAACTTTTCACTTTTGAATTAACAATAGCACAACAAAATAAATCAATTAGTATTCTTTAATTAGTTTAGGAAATTCTATAATTTATAAATATTATGTTTTTAGCTTCTAACAAGCTAAAAAATAAAAGTATTTACAAATACTTAAAATCAAATGTCAAAAAATATATCTTATAAAATCTACAGATCCAATAAATATAAAATAAAATATTAAAACAGGATGAAATAACTCATAAAGTAGCAATCTATTAGAGCATTTATTTGGTAGCTTTAGTTTTAGCTTTTTTAGCATTGGCTCTGGTAGTTCTAGCTGTAGGTTCTTCAACTTTAGCAGGTTCTATATTTGTTTCTTCCTTTGAGATTTTAGTATTTTTAGCACGTCCACGTTTAGCTTTTGGTTTTGGAGTCTCTTCTTCTGGCTTACTTGCCTCAGCTTTGGTCTCTTGAGCAGAGGTTTTCTTTACCTCTTTTACGGGCTTAGTAGCTTCGATATCAGTGGCTACAGCTTTGATCTCTGGGACAACAGCTTTCTTCTTTCCTCTTTTGGGCTTAGAAGCTTCGACATCAGTAGCAACAACTTTGGCTTCTAAGGCAGCAACATTCTTTTTCCCTTTTACAGGTTTAGTAGCTTCGACATCAGCAGCTACAATTTTAGCCTCTTGAGAAGCAGTTATCTTTTTTCCTCTTACAGGTTTAGTAGTTTCGACATCAGTGGGTACGGCCTTGGCTTCTAGAACAACAACTTTCTTTTCATCTTTTATGGGCTTAGTAGCTTCGATATCAGTGGCTACAACTTTGGCCTCTGGGACAACAGCTTTCTTCTTTCCTCTTTTGGGCTTAGAAGCTTCGACATCAGTGGCAACAACTTTGGCTTCTAAGGCAGCAACATTCTTTTTCCCTTTTACAGGTTTAGTAGCTTTGACATCAGCAGCTACTACTTTGCTATCTTGATCAGCAGCTCTTTTTTTTCCTTTCACGGGTTTGGTAGCATCAACATCAGAACCCAAAATTTTATAGTCAATTCCAGCTTTTTCTAATAGCTCGGCTTTCTTTTTATTATTTTTAACTAATTTGTTCAAAGTTGGCTTAGCATCCTCTTTAGTTAAAGCTTCGGTTCTCCGAGTACGCTCTTTCTCAACATTTTGGTTGGGTGTTATTCTTGGATTGCTGAATAATTTTTCATGTACTTGTTCAGGAGGGACTATCGAACATTTAAGTACACGGTTAGCTATCAGGTAGTTATTCACGGTCTCCACAACAATTTCGGCAACTTCTTTGAAAGCAAACTCTATCCAACCATGGTGCTTAGAGTTACCAGTCTACAAAAATTAGAATTATTATAACTTATGATGTTTACATTTTTGTTCTTAGCAAGTCTAATTCTATTAATTGTACCAAACTGTGAAAAGTAAGTTTTCATAGCCTTTTCATCGAATCCTAGAGGCAGACGGCCAATATAAATGACACCTTCTTCTCCGGTACTGCCCTATTTATTATATTAAGTATTTATGTTAATCATTTGCAACTACCTTTTTATCTCTTAATTCTTCAAGTTTCTCAGCGTTTTTAGTGGTAAGTTGATTTTTTATGTTACTCTTCTTAATTTGAGCTGAAGTTAATGGTTCTTCATCACCTGATTCAGACTGCTCTTCATCACTACTATCAACAGCTTCAGTTAATTTTATCTCATCCTCGCCAAGTTCAAATTCATTCTTTTCTTGCTTTTTTGTTTTTCTAGCTCCCATTTTTTGAATCTTTAAGATAAAACCAAGTAATTTGAAAACTTTTGCTTTTTTAATATTTGGAAAAAAATTTAAAGTATCAGAATAATGCAAATATTTCCAGGCTCAAACTTTTTTAGATTTTTGGTTTTATTCGAGCACCCAGTTTTTTAAATTTTACTTGAAACCCATAAGATTAGAAATACAAATGAAAATAATTTTGTGATCATTAAGCTTAAATATACAAAGTGATTAGGAAGTCTATATAGCTCTCTCCTCATATCATACAGGGACTCAGAGACCAGATTTGAAATAAAACCCAACTATTGGGCAGATTAACTATAGGCTTATATATTAAAAATTACTTTGCCTACTGTAGATTTTCTTCTATCCACCTAAACTGTTAATAATCTTAGTGCTTGGGGTGGTACCACCTGCTGAGAAAATGGAACATATATAATTGCACTTACTACTCAAACAAGGTACTGAACAAGATAGAGCTTTTTTTAGATATGTAAAAAAATTAAAATAATAAAAAATCTAAACCACTTATAAAAATTATTAATTTAATTACCAACTATGTTAAAATCATGAACTATATATTAACTATAAAATACTTATATAATTAAAAACAGTTGCATGTATCTGGCCAATATATATATATTAATTTTTACTTTGAAAGTATATTTAATTTATATTTATTAAAAGTTAGTATTTATTATTAAAATTTAAACAAAGCTATTTTTTGTTAAAAAAATTAACTATAATTTTTATTTTAATAGCCTAATAAAAGGTAATTATAAGTAATTATACTATAGTATTAATTATATACTAATACAAATATATTTTTATACTTTATTTACATTTAATTTATAAAAACTAAATAATAAAAAATATATATTTAAATTAAACTTAAATTTATTCAAACAAACTAATCAAAATTAAAATTAATTTAATTAAAATATTATTATAAACTATTTTATAGTTTTTAATATTTTTTCCTACTTTTTTCAAATTTTCTTTACTAAATATAAAAATTTCTAAGCTAGAAAAAAATAATATTATATAATATTTTTAGTATATATTTTATTATAGTTAGAATAATATTAACTACTTTAAACTAATTTTAATTACTAAAGTTAGATAAGATAGAAAAATAACTATTAAAAAGTATAATAAATAAAGAAAATTTATTATACTACTAAATTTAAGCAAAAATTAAAGTAAAAAAAATATTATAAAGAAAAAGAAAAATAATGTTAAAAAAACTTATAAAGTAAAATAAACTAAACTATTAGTGCTAAAGTAATAGTAGTATTTAAAATATTATAAAATATATAAAATTATTATATATTTAAAGTAAATATATTAACTTTAAATAAAGGCTATTTAGCTTAAGTTAGCTATTTATTATTAGCTTTTATTAAAAGTAAAATTTATAAATTAGTATATTAAAAAATATAATAATATATTATTTTTATTAAAAATATTATAATAAAAAGTAAATAATTTAGGATTATATAAAAATTAAAAGTTTTTATTATAGCATTTTTTTTTATATATTCTATAATATTTAATTAAATTAAAAGAAAATAATAAGTATAAAATATAGCTAAAAAGTTATTTAATTATAAATAATAATAATAAAATTATAAATTTGCTAAAAGTTAAAAAATATCAACTATAAGTTTATTAATTAGTAACTTAAATTTATAAATAATTAACTTTTATTTTAATATAGTAATTAATTTAGTATATTTTAATATATAATTTATTATTATATTTTTATAACTATTATTTTTACTATTTATTCTAAATAAATATTTTTTATAATTTTATTTATTTATATATAGTTAAAATTCAATAACTAACTTATAAACTTATTATAAATACTTTACTAATATTATATATATTAATATTATTTTTTATATTAAATATAATTTATTTATTTTAATTTATTATTTAATTAACTAATAGATAATATTATTCCTTTTTATTTATAATGCTATATTTTATTTTTAATATAAATAAAAAAATACTATAAAAAGTATTAATGAAAATTTAGTTAACTTTATTTATTATTACTATTTTATTTAATATATTTATTGTAAATTAAACTAATAATAAATAATTAATATAATAGAAAATAAAGTTTAATTAATTAATAAGTATATTATAACTATATTAAATATATTATTCTTTATTAAAAATAATAAAGTAATTTAAATATAATATTTATTTTAATTTTAAAATATATTTTTAATATAAATTTTTATTTAACTTTACTATTTATCAATAATATTATAACTTATATTAATATTAAATTTAATATTTTTTTAAATATTTTATTAATTTTAATATTAAAATTCTTACTTTTATTGCTTTTTTTATTAAAAATTTTTTAAAAGCTTTATTTTTAGATAACTTAATTATTTTATTTTATTTTTTTACTAATTATTTTATTTAATATACTTTTTTAACTATTATAATAATTTACTAATATAAAGTTTAATATTAAATTTAATAAAATTAATAAATAAATAAAATTAAAAAGTAAAAAAATACTAATAATTTTATACTATATATAAATAACTTAATATAGAAATAACTTTTTATTTTTATTTATATTTATAAATAAATAATTAGCTACTTTTAAAAATAGTAAATTTTAAATATAAAAATAAAATAAATATTTTTTATTTAGGTTTTTATATATTAAAAATATTATTATATTTAGTAACTTTTATTAAAAAAAATTTTAAAAAATAAATTAGCTAAATAAGTAATTTACTTCTTTTAAAAATAGTTAATTTTAATTTATAAATAAATTTTAAAAATTAATATAATAAAATTAGCTAAAAATAAAATTTTATTTTTATATTTATAGTTATTTGCTTTTAATATATTAAAAATAAATAATATATTTTTTTAAATAAGTATTACTAATAAAATATATCAATTAAATAATAGTAAATATATACTTTTAAAAGTTTATACATTAAAATAAATTTAAATATTAATAAAGAAATAAAATATTATATTTAATACTTATTTTATATATATATTTAAAATTTATATCTTTTTTAGCTATTTTTTATAATTTTTTAGCATATATTACTATAAGAATACTATAAGTTTATAATAAAGCTTTAATAAAATATTAATATAATAGTAATATATTTATATACTAAAAAAAAACTAAAATTTTTACATTATAATTCTTAAAACAATATAAAATTGCTATATAAATCAAATTTATAATATAAAAATAATAGTAAAAAAATAATTTTAAAATTATAAAAACTATAAATACTAAAAAACTATATTATTATTTAGTGTTATTATATAATTAATAATTATACCAAAGCTATTTGAATTTTTTTTCAAATATTAAAATTTTACTTTTTAAATTTATATTTAAAAGTTAAATAAATATAAATTTTTAAACACTTTAATTTATATACTATATATTTTTTTCTATTAATTTAGATAAATTATAAAATAAAAATACTATTTTAAATCTTAAAATAACTAAAATATTAACTTAATTATTTTTTTTAAATAATTAAAACTATTTTCTTTATAAGATTATATATTATATAAAAAAAAGTATCTATTTTATTAAATATAGTAAAATAATATTATAAAGCTATACTTTTATTTTTTATATATAATTTTAAGTATAAATAAATTAGGTATATTATAGGCTAAATAAAATACTAAAGCTTTTTATTATTATTATAGTATATTATTAAAATAATTTTAAAAAAAATCTATTTTAAAACTTTTAAGCTAAAAGTATACTTACTATAAAAAAATATATTTAAAAAGTATACTAATTATTTAAATAGTATTATTTAAAGTTATATAGCTAAGTTATATTTATAAATACAAATTTAATAAGTATAATATTTTTATAGCTAAGGTATAAAAATAATAATTATATATATTAGCCAAATTAAAATAATAGATAATTTTGCTTATAATCTAAAAATATTAATAATATAGCAGATTTTAACTTATATTAATTTAATAACTTTAAAATTAACTTTAAAATTAACTTATAATTTATATTTTAAAATTTAAAAAAAAAATTATATATTTATATAATTTAATTTTTATACTAATATTTTTATAAATAACTATAAAAATTTAAATTTACTACTTTTATATTATTATAATAATTAAAACTTATATAAAACCTTATATATTATATATATATAATACTAGTATCTTACTTTTTAGCTAATATTAAAACTTTATTTTAATATTATTTATTATTTAAATATCTTTAAATAAAGCTAAAAATACTAAAAAAATAAATTATTAAGTATTATTATTATTTATATAATAGAAAAAAAATGCTAAAAATTTATAAAAGTATATTAAAATATATTTAGCTTTTAATAATATAGTTTAAGTAAAGTATAAATAGGTAATAAATAAAAAATAGTTTAATATAATTTTTTTTATAAAATTTTTAATTTTATAAAATATTATAATAAAATAATTTTTACTTTTAATAAATTTAATATATATATTATTTAATTATTTAAAATTTTTATTTTAATAATATAAATATATGATACAATTTTAACTTAAAACTTATACTAATATTTTAAATATATTATATTAATTATCTTATTATATTTAAAAAATTTTATTATTTAAGTTTATTTTGAAATTTTTAAACTTATTTAGTATATTTAAATTTTAAAAAGATATAATATTTTTAAACTTATTTTTTATCCTTTATCTTTTAAAAAAATATAATATATTAAAACTATCTTTTATTTATTATTTTTTAAAATTTTTTTATTAAACTTTTATTAAAATATACCAAATATTTTAAATTTTAATATTTATTTATTTAAAGCTTAATTATATTAAGTTTTATAAAATTTTAAGCTTTTTAAATTAAAATTAGCAACTTTTAAAAGTAGCTAACTTTTTATTTATTAAAAAGCTAATTGATTTTTAATATATTATATTTATTATTATATAGTTACTAAACTTTTTAAAAATTAAATATTAATAGATTTAAAAAATTTAAATAAAAATATTAATATAAGTAATAATAATAAAATAAACAATACATTAATATTTAAACATTAATGTAAATTTAGTTTTTTTATTTTAAAATTTTAGTTTAAAATATAGTAATAGCTTATTATATAAAATTATCAATTTATAAATATATATATATTTTTAAAATTTTTAATATAAAATAACATTTATATAATAGTACTTAATTTAAAATTAAATATTTAAAGAATGTTTATTTATATTTTAATATTTTTTTATTTTTAGTTAATAATTATAAGCTAAAACTACTTTAATAAAACTTATAAATTATAGTAGTAATTTTTAATAATTATTTATAAAATTATATATTTTAATTTTATTAGTATTATTTATAAAGTATAGTATTATAAAGCTAAAAATTGCTATATTATTTTATAAATTATTAGTATTATTTTTTATATTATATAGAAAAATAAATTATAATTTTTATAAACTATTTTTTAATATAGTTTTTATTTTATATATTTGTAAACAAATTATAACATAATAAATTTTTTTAATAAAAGTAATATTAAAGTTATAGATAATATAAAAGCTATATATTTATATTAGATAAAAAGTTTAAATTACTAACTTATAAATTAAGTATATAAGTTTAAATATATTTTTTAGTAAATAAAACTATAAAAATAAAAGTTACTATATATAAAATAAATTACTATATATTAATATAGCTTAATAATTTTTTAAATAAACTTGAAATAAAATTATTTAAGTAAATTTATATAGCTATTAGTATTAAAAATATTATCTATATATTCTAAATACTAGGTTTTATATAATAAAAGCAAAGTTTTAAATTATTAAGTATTTTATGTACTTTTAAAATAATTTTAAAAGCTAATTTTAAATTTATTAAATTAATATAAACTATATTTAGCTATATAATTAAGTTTATAATTTTAAATAAGCTATTATATATAAAGTGTTTTTATTTAAGTAATTAGTATATATTTAATTTAAAAATTGGTTTTTAAACTATATTAAATATTATTTCTAATTTATTTTAGTAATATTTTAAATTTAAAATTTTTAATTTATACTTTATAAAAGTTAAAAATATTTAATACTTTTTTAAAATAGCTATATAAAATAAAAAAGTGATTTTTTAATATTATTTTACTATTTTTAATATAATTATACATTTTTAGCTAAGCTATAATATTTGAAAAAAGCATATATTATATTTATTTTATTATATAAAAATAAGTTCTACTATTATTTTAAAATTTATAATACTATTTTATATATTATAATATTTTAATTTTACTATTTATTTAATTTAAATATTAGTATACTTATCTAATAAATATATTTAAAATATTTATAATTTATATAGTAAGTATGTTTTTATATTAACTTATATTTAAAATATAGTATTAAAAGTAAAAATTAAAAATTTAATATATAAAGTATTATTTTTAGCATATTTTAGTTATAAAAGATTTTATAAATTAATTATATAATAGTATTCTTTTTTAATATACATTTATTTATAGTAATTATTATAGTATTTAGTATAAAACATCATTAATATAATTATATAGTAAATATATTTAATTAGTTTTATTATATTTTTATAATAATAATTTATTATAAGTATATAAATATATTAATATTATATTAATATTTTATTAAAATTAATATATATTTATTATATTTTATAGTAATATACTTAATAAATAGTAAATAAAATATCTTATAGTTTATAAAGTTAAGTTTTTAAAAGTTTTTTATTAATACTTAAATATATAGAATTAAAAAAATTTATTATTTTTTTAATATGTTAAATTAAAGCATTTTTTAATTAATAATATTAAAAATTTTAAAAATTAATTAAAACTTTTTCAAAATTAATTAAAATTATTTTAAAATCAAAACCAATTAATTAATAAAAAAATTTAAAAATATAGATAAGTTATTAATATAAAAATTATAACTATAATATAGATATAGCATATATAATAGGTAAAAATTTACTACAAAATGCTAAAAAATTAAAATTAAAATATTTATTTTTAAATTTATAAGGAAATCTTAAAATATCAAATTTTGATGTTTTAAGTTATTTATATTATTATTTAAAAGCAGACTTAAAGGTTTCAGTTTCAATTATGCAAATTTAAAACTGATTTTTGCTTAATTGATTTTAAAAAATTAAAGGTTTAATTCAAACTTAATTAATACTAAATTTTAATTCAATGCTTATATTATTATATTAAAACTATAGTATACATTTTTTTAATTATTATTTGTTTATTCTTATTTTATAATATCTGTATAAAAGACAGTTTTACATTTCCTCAAATGTGAAACTGCCACTGTATATCTTTTTAATAAGTAAGTTATAAATACAAGTTTGAATATCTAATAATAGTACTTACTAAAATTAATTTTTATATAATAGATTACAAAAACTATTTATAATTCTTAAATAACAAATCAAATGATATATAAAAACTGAAAGTAAAAATTAATTTAAAATTTATTAAAAACCCAAAAAAAATTTTCTAAGCCAACTAAATATAACACAGTTGATTGTGGTACAAGTTAGGCCTTTAAAATGTACCACTGGTCAATAACTTTTAGCCAAGATTTCATATCTTCATAGGAGGTAGCTTGGAACATGTAGGCGTTGGTAGAAGTGTACAGTGCAAACACGTAATTTCGCTACAGAACTTTAATATAGATGGAACAAGTAATAAATACCTGTAGTAAATTTTCCATATCGGTATTATAATCGACACGGACTGTGGATAGATCAAATACACCTAATTCTTCAACTTCGTAGTTGGTGGAGTACATGTAGATATAAGGCCTAGAGATTAAAAAGCATATATGAGCAAAAGTGTAATTCAAATAATGTATTACTTGCGTATGACGACCCAACGTTTTACCCAGTTGTCAACATTATCAGGTACGAATAGGTAACCTTGACGGGCAACTTTATCACTACAATAACATATTAAATTAGTAATAAGCTATAAAATTGAGATACCTTTTAAGGACTTGTTTGACTTCACCAATCATCTTGCGGATATTGTCGGTACTAGTTGGAGTATGACGTGTTGCAGCAGTTAAATCCAAGTTGAGTGCAGAGTTGGAAGGGTTCAATTCTGCTAAAGTAGACGAGTTGGTGGTACGGTCAGAACCAATTATAGCGGAATCGGGTGATTGTGTACCTGGTCCATCTCTCAAAATTTCCAGTTTGATTTCTTCGCCTACAACTTCCGTCAGCAAGTTCAAATTAGAAGTGGTAGCACCAACTTCGTTTTCTAAAGTGGTAACCTTGTCAATCTAAAATGAAATGGAAGGTAAGTACGAAATTTGTCAGAAAATAATTTACATCATCTTTGTGAACAATAGAGGACTTCCACAGATTTAGGTATTTAGTTAACAGCTGGTTGGAGTCGTTGGTAGGCGGCGGAGAGATGTTACGATTAGTTAATGCTAGAAGATCTAGTCCCTGTCTAGTGAGTTCCACCGCCTCCACCTTGGATATACGCTGGGATACTTTGCGTGAATCAAGGATAAGGGAGACACCACGCGGCCTCCACGATCCTAGAAACTCTTCACCACGAACATAGGTGGAAGCGGTATTCAATCTCCACAGATCGGTCCGCTTGGATGCCATACGGGGTCGTAAAGTGACCTGATACATCGTGGACAGTTTGGAGAGTTGGCGAGTAGAGTTGGACATAAAGGCGAACAGCGACTTTGAAACTGAACCGGTACGAGAGGTGATAGTCACTGGTAAATCGGAAGTGAATGTGAGGGGATCGTGCAATCGCTCTGACTCCACCTGCCAGTTTAAAGTAAGTACCACCTTCTGACCACTGGCCGTGTTCCGATTTAAGTGAATGGAGTCATGTAAGGAGGAATCCCAAGCCGTGGTAAACTTCAGCGCACCGGTACCGTCTCCGAATAGCTCGGATTGGACCGATGACGGAATCACGTTAAGAGCTACAGGTGCTGAGTTGGTCTCATTGGCATACCTACCTTTATTGTCTACCAGTCGTACCCTACCCAGCAGCACTTTGGGTACATTGCTCAACGGAAACTGGCGCCCCGAGTTGTGGGTCATATGTACCTGGATCCTACGTTGTAATCCTTGCCGTAGTAAGAAGCATCCTAAATCGTTAGGTCCATTAGCCTGTACAGGTGCATTCTCGTATTCACCGGAAGCAGCCAATTCGGTAATCTGGATCCATACTAGCACATCGTGTGTTTCCCTTTGCACAAGTTCCTCCTCCGATCTACGTTCTCTACCAGAAGCCGGTATATTCTCGGGAGCTCCTATCAGGGTGGCGTGACTAGGGTTTAATTGATTTTGCATATCAACCGATTCGTGCTGCTCATACTGCTGAAGCACTTTCAAACTGGGTTTACCAAACACTTCAAATCGCAAGGGCTGACTCTGGATCGTAGATAAAAATTGCTCTGTAACGTTAATTGCGAAGGTGTGTCGGAAGTTGTACCTAATCGATTCGGTACCGAAATCGGAGGTAGGATCGGTGGCGTAGACTTTGTCTCCTGAGGATAGGGAAGGAACGTGACCGAACGAAGATAAACGAAATTGCACATGAGCTTGAGTAAACCGTGCTTCGTTCAGTCCAAACAACTCTTCGATTTGCACTTCGAATACCACTTGATCACCTACTTTAAAGTGATTAGATGGTTTGACATTGGTACTATTGTTGATGGAGGTGAATGTAATCGGCGTAACCTTGACCTTTAATCTGGCCTCGACCTTGGCATCTAGGTGATTTAAAATCGGTACGGTGAAGGTCTGAGCTACGTTCCACCATAGGTTGTGGATAGAGACTACGCCAGTGCCCACCAGCACGAACTGTGGAGTTGGTTTCTCGAAGAAAGGATCCTCCAAATTAAAATGTTCTTTGTACATCGGTCTATCTACCAAATTGTACAAATTACGCATTCGATGTAACTTATGTTTTAGTTTATCTAAAGACCAAACGTAGTGAGACACATTGCACTTGTCAATCACCTGCACTCCGATACACGGCACCTTAGAGTCGATCATTGCCTGGTCCTCGGTACTATCAAGCTCGTCAAACGATAAGGACTCCCAGTAGGAGGAGGATATAGCGTTGGTAAGTGAATCAATGACGATAAACTGGTACGTTACATCTTTCTTCAATTCTCTACTGATCACATTTACCTCTTTAAGTAACACTGCATTAGTTAACACGGTCTCAGCCATACCGACAAATGTACGTTTCTTCAGGCATTTTAACACTCGATCGATCAATCGCTTCTCCCGCTCGGTGTATACCCTGGGTATGACGACATCCTTGCTGTTTTTAGATTCTACCAGTTTCTGGAAAGTCTCTTCGTACTGTTTGCGCTGCTCGATGAGCGCTCGTTCCATTTCGGCTTGGCTAGCTTTAAGCTTTAGTTCTAAATCCATCTTGTCAGGTGAATACTGCATTTGGCTGTAATTGGGGTCGATGGATCCATTGGTGCTGGTACGCATATGCCGTGGATAAACTTCACTGCCGTCATTGGACAACACGTCAGTACCGACACCTAATGACACCTCTTTCCAAGCGTAATTCCAGTCAACTATGTCGGAAGCGGAAGTTGAGGCACGTGACTCTGACCGCTCAGGGGGAGTGGTTCTAGGATCTCGCATCTCGGCGATTTCAGCAGATGTTACACTCATTGAAAGCCGCGATTTGGTGCGCTCACGGCGCACTTCTTCCGGATTGGTGAATCGGAACACATGATTGTCACCTAAAATGATTCGATAGCCTGAGCGTAGCCTCTTAGCCTCGGTTACAACTCTACCGTTCACTAAAGTCATACTTCCAGGGTAGGGGTGAATAGTCACCACTGAATTAACGTTTTCGAAATAGCAATGTTCAGGTAAAATGCTGGCGCCGCTAAGTCGGATTTCTACTTCTACATTGCTGTCCACTAGACCCACTCGAGTGGTTCCGAGCTTCAAGCTATAAATAAGACACTCGGACATTAGTGGATCCTCGTTGAGGTTGACCAAATGGGGTGTACGTTTAGGTGAATGTACACCTACGTCATTCTTCTCTATAGTAATACCAAGATCCTCTAATGCCTTCTCACGCTCAGCTTGAATTGTATGGGTTTTAGCCAGCTTCTCTTCCCAAGTTTCGTTAAGTTCGGACATCAATTTCTCGGAAGCTTGGAGTTGATCTTGAAGCTCTATTGCTGATTGGGTGGATAAAGTAGGACGGTGAAGTATTTTGTTTGCACCTGAAGAGCTATTCAAGCTGCTCGACTTACCACTGACTGATGCGTATGCTTCTTCTGGGTTGTATACTGCTAGTTTACTTCGTAGTAGGTCCAATTCTTCCTTAAGTTCGCGTACCAGTTTGGCGTTAGGATCTTCATTAACAACAGCTTTGTTAACGATTCGTTTAGCTCTGTCGGCATACCTTAATGTACTCAATGTTTCTTCGTAGTCGGCTGGTGAAATTGCTGCTAACATAATCGTCCTTGAGTTACCTCCTAACGAATCTTTCAACAACCACGTTAAAACCTATTTTTGAACCATTAGATAGTGTTGTTGTTTTATAAAATTACAGAATCACGGTAGGGTACGAAAACATCTTCTTTCTTTTTCCCTTTCTTACCAGCCGCTGCTGCAACGGCTTGATCTGCTAATGCTGAAATAACTTTACCCAAGGTTGTTAAGGATTTGTTAATATTTGCACCTTCTTTTAAACGCTGACCGGATGCACCAGTAGAGTTCGCTCTTTCACTACCAGCCAAATCGACTAAACTAAATATAATTTTTAGCCATATATACTTTATCAACAAAGTAATATAGAAGCAGCACATTAAAAAGCATGCTATTCAAAATTAAAAATATGGGGTACCTAACTCTAGAAACTTTTTCAGTGTTTAACTGAGCATCTGGATCGAATCGAACTTGCGTTAAAATTATAGTGAATACAGCATGTGAACGACTTGAGGTTGCATTCATATTTGTCGAAGCTACTGTACGTGCCTAAAAATTAATATGTTAACAATACTTTTAAGAGATCAAAATGTAATTATACAAAATATAAAATTACCTTGTTACCCTCATCCATAAGATCTTCTATATCTTTATAAGATTTTACTACCATCTTAGAAAGATCTTCAACGTAAGGACCTAATGAAGGATGTTCACGCACTCTTAAATTTCCTTTGTTTTTCGGATTTAATAAATCACGCACACGCTCGCAATAAATTTCCATGTATGATACTTCCACATTATAAGTTAAATTGACATCGGTGTTGCCATCAATTCGTTCAAATAGCTCTACACAAGTAAGTGGAATAATACCCCTATCTTCGCCATAACCAACCTAAGAAATGAAAATTAGTAAATTTATTATGTAACTAATCTTTTAAAGTAAATTAGTACTTTACCATAGAATAGGATTTACCACTACCAGTTTGACCATCTATAATTAATAAAAATAAAGGTAGGTTAGGAAAAATGGAATTTTCGGAAATTATAAAGTTATATACTTAAATAAATTTTAAGAAAAATAACACATACATGCGAAAATACAAGCGTTATAACCATCAAAAGCGTTGTTTAAAAGCGAAACACCGATGTCGTTGAAAACTATCTGTTGAGAAGCGTAATCAGGATCAGTTGGAGGACAAGCTGACCAATAAGAACGGTCAAAGGCGAAAGTTTTAGGTTGGTTATCATCCTTCGACATTGCGGTCTTTTCATCTTTACTGGGTGGTGGACGGTCAATAATTGTTTGATTACCGCTCATCCTAATCAAGCCAACAGCTCCTCTTGTCTTTTCTACATTTGATTGTCGATTAAATGCTTATTATATTAACTTTCATACCTCTTGAATTTAAAGGACGACATCTTACACACACAAAAATATTCGACATTATTTAATTCGGATTCTGTTGAAAAAAAGGGAAAATATGTCAACAATTACTGCTAAAAAGATGTACCTTTATTCTAAAACAATTCTTAATTATATACAAACAGCCGTATTAACTACTCAACAACACAAACTCTTAATAAACTTAATTAGTATTTAAAAATGAGAAAATCGAAAAAATAAATCAAATAAAAATAATTTTAAACCTTAGGTCGTACTAAAAAACTTAAAGTGAAAACAATTTTATTAATACCTTATAGTCCTTGATAGTGGTATTTTTGTTGAATTGATATCGTTGATAGAACTGTTTAATTTTATGAAAAGTTGGAGGTGCGAAAATGGAGCGAAAATATCCAAAATTCAACAGGCAGTTTAGTGGGATAATTTTAGGCTTTAGTACATCAGACCAGTTAGTTTACCTTTTACTAATTTTAGATTTAGAAACAGTAGCCCAATCGGATATTTTCTAGGTAAATGTGATTATACTAAGAACATAGTATTTGTGCTAAAATTAATTTTTCAGTATCTGAATTTCATACTGGAATCCTGCCTAAAGTATTTACATCACTTCGATATTCTTTTAAGTTAGTAAAATATAGATTTTCTGGTTTAACAAGCTAAGAACTTTATGAATGACAACAAATAAAGTGCTACAGTACAGTACAGCTAGTGTTTTTATCGAAATAGTGATAGATACCAGTTATGTATAGCAAAATTTCTAAGATATTACACTAAGATAGCTTCGTAAAGTCTAAAGTATAAATATAATATTAACTTATATCTCCGCTAAATATTTTTTGTAAATTTCTGTGTGCATAACTCTAAACTAGTTTCACCTAGATAGGTAAAGAGTAGCCTTATAATAAATATATTTATCTGTATCCAATAATTTCATCCATTTATTTTTAATTTATAAGCAGTACATTGGTGGTTCTGTAAATTATAAGAAAAAAACACTTTTAAAAATTTTAGGCTTAATATAACTGCAAATTAACTTTAGTATTGATACGTATTAACTTTTAAACTCCTTTTTAGAAGCTGTCTAAGATTACCCCTATATAATAACATTCAAAATTGTACCATACTAAGATAATACTCTTGAGATTTTCTTTAAATCCCTAAAATAATAAAAAATTACATATTGATAAATCTAGATAATAAGGTAGGTGCAATATAAATTTAGTTGATATGTATTTAAAACTTTAATTGTTTTGCAGAGCAAATTAAATATTATTTATATGTAAAATGAATTTTCTTATACTACACTTAGAAATAGAATTTGAGAAAACTACTTTAATTAAATAGTCTATTAAAATATGCTTTTAATTTAATGTTAAGTTAATAAAATATTAAGCATAAAAGCTTATTAACTATAATTTTTTAAATAGTTATATATTTTTTGTCTTTATAGCATAACTACTTCTAATTTAAAGAAAACTGTTAGATTATATAAATAAATATATAACTTGTTTAAAATAATTTTTTTTTATTCTACTATTTTTATATAATTAAGTAAATTTAAATTATTAGTAATATATATTTTTATTAACTTATAAATTTTATAATTTATAAAAATTATTTTTGAAGCTACTTATTTATTTAAAATTAACTAAAATAAAGTGAAATATCTTTTTATAAAATTTATATAGTGGAATAAAGCTATTTTTATTAGTATAAATAAGTTTATTAAATATATTTATTAATTTAAAACTTTAAAATGTAGAAAAAATATTTAAAGCTTAACATTTTTATTTATAAAGTTTACTAAATAGTATATATAATTTTTTTAATTAAAAATAAATAAATAATATAAAGCTAATTAATTTAGATTTAAATAATAAATTTTATATAAATGCTTCAAATTAAAATTATTAAACTTAAATATTTTTATTATTTTTATTTAAAATATTAAAAAATAAGAATTTTGTTTTTCCTTTTTATTTTTTTAATTAAAATTTTTAAAATTAGATATATTTACTTTTTAAATTATTAAATTATTAAAAAATTTTAATCTTTAATAAAAAAAGCTACAAAAAAATTAATTAAAATTATTTTTATGTTTATTATATTTTAAATTTTAAAACTAACAAATTTATTATTTTAATTAACTTTATTTTCTCTCTTTTATTAATTTTTTTTCTTATTTTACTTTTTAAAAAATATTTATTAATTTAGCTAATATTTAAATTTAATTTTAATTTAAATAAAAAAACTTTATAATTAAAATAATTTTAATATAAACTTAAAAAACTATATACTAAAACTTATAAATACTTAAACTATAAGCTATAAATTAAAACTATTTTATTAAAGCTATTAATTATAATTTTTATAGCTATTTTTAAGATTTTTAAAATTGGTTTACTAGTATTTTGCTAAAATATCTTATTATAAATTTATATAAAAATAGTTTTTTTTTGTTTAAAAAAATGAAGTATAATTTTTATAAACTCTTTTTTAGTATTTTTTAAATATTTTTAATTAAATTAAAGTTAAAACTTTAAAAATTTACTTATTTTATAAAAATTAAAAACTATATTTTTATAGTAGTAAAAATATTAATATTATAAATAAAAAATATATAAAACTTAGTTTTTTTTTAGTTATTATAGTATAAAAAAAATATATAAAGTATAAAATTATATATTAAATAAATTAGTAGTTTTTTAAATAGTTTTTTTTAAATTAATATAAGTTATATATTATTATATAGTTAATATATATAGCTTATAGTTATAAATATTTCTAATTTTAAATTTTTTTTAGTTTATAATTTACTTAATTTTATAAATATTTAAAATTATTTCTAAAAAATCTATATAAAAATAAAAGTACAACTTCATACTTTATAATAATATATATTATAAAGCTATATATATATTTTTTAAGCTTAGAAAAAAAAATTATTTAAATATTTTAAAAAATGCTTATATTAAACTTATTTAGCTTAGTTAAATAAGTTAAACTAATATTTTAGCACTTTTTTATTTAGTATAATACTTTAAATTATTATATTTTTATAGTTTACCTAAATTAGTTATAAATAAATAAATAAATAGCTATATAAAAAAAGCTACTTTTTATATAAATCTAGTTTTTAAAAAAATTATTTTAAAATTATTTAATATATTTATTTTTCTAAAATAAAAACTTTAATAATTATATTTAGATTTACATTTATAACTATTTGAATTTTTTAATATTTAAATAATATATATATATTACTTTTAAATCAAAAAATATTTTATTTTAGAAAATTTCATTATAATAATTTAAAAAAAAGTTTATTTATATTAAAATATCTTTTTAATATTTAATATTATAGTTTATATTTTTTAGCAATAAACTTTAAGCTTTAACTACTTTATTAAAACTAAATATCTAAAAACTTATATATATTTTTATAGCTATTTATAAGTTTTTTAAAATTTTCTTGATAATTTTAAAAATTAAAGTTATAAAAATTAAACTAAAACATATAAAATATTTTAGTTTATAAGTAAAAAAAACCTTTACTTTAAAAAATATAGTTAAAAAAATCTCTTTTACTAATAGGTTGCTATTATTTGTTATATTTATTATTTATATATTAAGAATTAAAATTAACTTTAGTATATTTTTTATTATAAACTTTTATTATTATTTTCAAAGTAGCTAAAATTTTATTAATTTTACTACTAATTTACCTAGTTAGAATTTTAGGCTAATATAGTAGTATATTTAATATTATTTTATAAACTATTAGTTTTTTATTTTTTTAGTATATATAAAAAGATAGTATAAAATTTTAATAGAATATTTTTATATTTTTAAACTAAAATTAGTACTGTTTAAATATTTTTAATTATAATAAAGTTTAAGCTAAAGAGAAATTTTATTATAAGTAAAAACTAGATAAAAAGCTTAATATTAATATTTTATTTATTTAATGTATAAGATTTTAATATAATTTTTAGCTATTATAGTAGTATAAAAAATAGTATAAATACTATACTTTATATTTTACTATTATATAAAAAATTTAAATATTAAAATAGCTTAATAGTTATTTTAAAAAATATAAATTAAAATTATCTAAATATATATATATTTATAGCTATATTATAAAAATATTAGTATTAAAATTATTATATATATATTAAATATAAATTTTTATTTAATTAAAGTAAAGCTTTAATTATATTAAAAATATATATTTTTAAAATATGGTTCTAAAGATTAATTTTAAAATTATTAAATCTATATAAGTTATAATATCTTATATAATTAATATTTATAACTAAAAGCTATAAATATTAGTAATTTTAATTAAGCTAATATATCAAAATTTTATTTTAATAGCTTTATTGCTAAGATATTATACTTTTTATTTTATTTTTATTTTATAATAAAGCTATAAAAATTTATATAAAGCTATTTAAATAGTAAATATATTTTTAATATACTTTTAAATTTAAAATTTTATTTTAAAACTATACTATCTATTTTTTCTAATCTATTTTAATATTATACTTTAATATTAAAGCTTTATATTATTATTTATTTTAGCTTATAAACTATATAATTTTATTTAAATTTAAAAACTTATAAAAAATAAAAGTATAACTTTATAGACTATATAATACTATATATTATAAAATTATATACTTATTTTCCAAATATATTAAGAAAAAGAAAATAGCTTTTAATATTTAAATATATATAAATATTAAATATATTTTATTATATAAAGTAAGTTAAGCTATTATTTTAGCTATTTTAAGATTTAAAGTAATATATTAAAATAATGCTTTAATATATTACAATTTGCAATTTACTTAAACTAACTATAAACTTATATATAAATTATATAAGTTAAAGATATATATATATAATATATATGCTTTTTATATTTATTTATAATAAAAGTTAAATATTTAATATTTAAGATAAAACTTTAAGTAGCTTAGCTAAATTTAGCTTTAGCTATATTTATAACTATATAATTATATTATATAAATATTATAATTTCTTAATATATATCTAATTTTTATAATTTTATTTTTGTTTTTATATTACTACTTTTATTATATAAATATAGTATAAGCTATATTTTTTTTAATAATTACATAATAAAAATATTAGTTTTTTAGTATATTAAAATATTAATACTATATTAAAATTTTAATATATATCTTTAATATATTAAATTTTTTACTTTTTAATAACTTTTAATAAAATATGCTAAATATTATATACTTTCTAATATATAAAAAGCAATTAATTATATTTAAATATATATTTTTAGCTAATTTTATTAACTTAATTTTTATTATTTAATTTTTAAATTAAAATTAGGTACTTTTAAAAGTAGCTAATTCTTTATATATATATATAAAATAAGTATTTACTATTATTATCTAATATATAATTTACTTTAATTTTTTTAATATATAATTTATAAACTATTATTATAATATTTTAAATAATATATAAAATTAATATATAAATTATAATATTAAATTAATATAAAATAAATTTTATTTTAGTAAAATTAAAATAATAATACTTTAATTATATATACTTTAAATATTAATTATATATTAAATTTTTAATAAAACTTAATTTAAATAAATATATTTTTTTTAAATCTTATTTTTAAAAGTAAATAACAAAAATATAATAAAATTATAAGAATAATAATAGTTAAAAGTTTATTATTTTTCTTAATTTTAATAATAAGTAAAAAAGCTTTACTTTTAGCATTTATTTTTATTAAAATTTTATTTTAATATTATATAAACTTATTTTAATTATTTTTGAAGCTTATTATTTTTATTTTTATTTTATTTATTTATTAAATAGTATTAATTTTTTTAAATTTTATTAAAACTTTAAATAACTTAAATAATTTTTTTTAATATTTTTAGACTAAACTAAATTTATTAATTATTTATTAAATTTAACTTTTTTTAGCTATTATTTTTTATAGCTATATATTTATTAATTTTAATTTATTAATTTTAAGCTTAATTTATAAAACTTAAATATTAAGTAATTTTTTTTAAAACAAATAATTAGTTTTTATAAATTTAATATTATTTTTATACTAAGCTTAAATTTTTAATATTAATTAGTATTTTTAAATGTGTTTTATTTATTTATTTATTTGTATTTTTTAAAATTTAGATATTTTTAATAAATTATTAAAATATAAATACTTTATAAAAAAATAATTGTATTATTTATATAGTATAATTTTAATATTTTTACTATATAAATATTTATTATTTTTATTTTTAATATTTTTATTTTTATTTTTAGTTATATAATTTTTAAAAAGCTTAATTATACATATATTAAACTTTATAATAATATTAGTATTAATTAAATTTAATAATATTATTAAAGTTTTTATAAAACTTATAAAAAAAACTTATTAAAAATATAGTTATTAAAAAATATTATTAAATAAAATTATTTTAAAATTTTTATTATATAGTTTAATATATAAAAGTATATAATAGTTTATTTT
>JAWQFY010000662.1:0-23738 GCA_037055185.1 Capillidium rhysosporum | reverse complement strand
AGATACTAGTTAAAAAAATTAAATTTAGCTAAAATAAAATACTTTATTTAAAGTAAAAAAAATTAAAAATAGCTACTTTTAAAAGTAGTTAACTACTTATTTAGAGCTAAGCTAATAAAAAAGCTAAATATTGATGTTTTATATATATAATATATAATATATAAAATTTAATATATTTTTATATAATTATAATAATTTAAAATTTAAAATTTATACTTTTAAAGCTATATTTTAAAAGTTAGCTTTAAAGTTTTTAAATTAATATAAGTTATATTTAACTATATAGTTAATATTTATAATTTATAGTTTAAAAAAAATATTATTTTAATCAAGCTAATAGATATTTACTTTATTTATAATAATGTTATAAATATTATATATATTAAATTTATATTTATTTATATAGTAAAGCTTATAAGTTTAAATAATTTTATTTAAGTAATTAGTGTATTTTTCTTATATACTTTTTTATAAAAAATATACTTCTATTATAAAAATGAATTTTTTATAATTTAATTTAATAATACTTTATAATATTATTACTTTATTTTAATTATATTTACTTTATTATATACTTAATAATTATAATTTTAATAGTAGTTAGCTTATTTTTTTACAACTATATATATATAATATATATAATATAAGCTATTTTATACTATTTTTTTAAAAAAATTAATGCTTAAATTATTAAAATAAGAAGCTCTTATTATTATTAAATTTAAAAAAAAATTTAATGTTAAAATATATAAATTATTTTTATTAACAATATATATATACCCTTTAAAAATTTATAAATAAGATTAATTTTTAGTAAAAACCACTAAAATTTAATAGTATATCTCATTTTCTTTTTTATTTATATAAATTTACATACTACAGTATTTATAAATTTTAATTTAGCTAATTTTATGAATTTGATTTTTTAGAATTAGCTACTTTTAAAGTAGCTGATTATATATATATATAATATTATATATAATAAAGGTATATAAGGCAAAAAAGAATTTAATAGAAGATAAATTTTATAAAAATATCTAGTTTGATTTTTAAATGAATTTTTTTTAGTAATTACAATTTCTACATTTACTTTGAATTAAATCATCATAATTAACTTATTCTTTTATTTTGTTAAACAATAAATAGAAAATTTTGAACTGGTGCTCTAATAAATTTACTTTTATGCAGAGAAAATGTTACCAATTTTAAGAGTATAAACTATATATATATACTAAAGAATTCAAATAGTTAACCTTATTTTACAACTGTTAAATTTATTTAAATTTTTAGATAGTTCTAGATCGTTATTATAATATATTTTGAAATATAAAGCATGGTAAAGATTCAATAATAAAGTTGATTTTAATGGAAAAGTTAATGATTTAAATAACTGTTCTAATTTTAAATTTTATCTGCCTTTAGAAATAAGCTGTAAAAGTTTTAGTCAAACGGGAACTTGATCTGATTTAGCTTTAAATTAAATGCAGCATAATTTAGTAAAAGCTGCAAAAAAATAGAATACTGTCCCCTCCAAAATTAAGTTTATTGGGTTTTAGTTAAAAAGTATGAAGTTCAACTGTTTATTCATGTTTCTTAACTTGTACTGTAGTTGCTCGTTTCCGGTCTAGAACCGGATTGTACATGACTAAAAATAGTTTAACGCTTAGTCAGATCGTATACAGGTGGTTCTAGTTTCAAACTGTGTAAACGTAATAAATAACGTTTGTTATCAATCAGTTCGCTGCTTTAAGCGGTGGGAAGGCTACAACTATAAGTAAACTTGTGAAAAGGCACATGTAATTGAAAGAATTACATTTTTATCGAAAGTAATTAAAGATTAATTTCTACGATTTCAAGGAAATTAAAAGGTTTACTTTTTAAGTTTTTAAGTTAACCTGATAAATTATAGAATCACTAAAATTATGGGTGTGTACCTTAAACCGAAATAAAAAGGTATATGAAGAAGGTAAGAAGATATAACGATGATATAAACGATTTATTCTTACTTTCAAATTGGGTACAGGGTTTAAATATACACAAATTTATTAATTTTATAAGTTTAAATATAAAGTGCATAATAATAATATATACTGTAGACTTATTTCCAAGTATAGTACCGTATAAATAAGTAGTACAAAGGAAAAGGGAAAAGTTTAGAAGCTAGGTAACGATAGAAAGGTATAGACAAGGATGGTTTACTCATGTGTTGCTGCCGACGATAAAACAACTTCTTTACAATTCGACTTGATAAATTTATACTGTAATTTAAATAAGAATACCGGTTTGTTTATATTTCTAGTCCTATTGATAATAACTTTGTTGTTTTTAAGTTTATCTTTATTAACCGATAACTATTTATCGTACTATTTACAACGCCTGATCCATACTTTAAACATCAACCCTCAAGTAGCCGGTGTAACGTTATTAAGTTTCGCGAATGGTGCGCCCGATTTATTTACAACCGTATTGGCTAATAAAGATGGGAATAGTGCTAGTTTAAATTTAACTATTGGTGGAGTACTTGGTTCCGGTCTGTATATCACTTGTTTCGTATTAGCTACTGAATTATCGGTACATTTTTTTAAGTTGGACCGGCAAGATAACTTGAACTGTATTAACAGTAAGTTGACCTACTTCCTAAAATTACCTAGAGGCTTCGTTATCAACTTGTTAGTTTATCTTCTCGGTGTAGGTTTGGTACTCGTTATGGTAGCTACTAATGCTGTTACCAGTTGGTATAGTTTAATATTTATAACGATTTACTTCACATATATAATTTATGTACTTTCACCAAATTTAGTAAGTGTATTTAGAAAGATTAAGTCGAAATGTAGTATGCATACGAAGGAGGAAGAAAAAGATTTACCACAAGTTGTAATTACCGGACCTGAATTAGATTTACTTGAATCAAATGTTGTAGAGCAAAAAATAAACGAAGGGTTCAACACCTGTCCGGCAAATTTACAAAATGATAATAACCGAGTACACCTAAGGTACCCTTTACCCACCTTAGAGATTATTGTAGACAACGATAACGAAGTTAACTCTACCAATTTAAATGAAGATATAAAAGCTGAAACCAGCCGATTACAAGTCACTAATTCCAACTTAAAGCCCAACCGTAGCTCAAGTTTAACTAGTTCGTTGAACGTCAACTTCGAACCTCAAATAAACGAACTAGAAATTAAAAATACACCCGATCCAGTAGATTGCGAAGAGCACATATCTGATATACTAATTTCGGAAGGTATTCAAACCGAAACGAACTCAACGTTAATTAATTCCATTTTAAGACCGATACTAACCAACTCTACCTTAATTACGGTAACCGACCCCACTAGCAACTTATTTTTAAGGTTTTTAAGTTTATTGGTAGTACCTTTAGCCATATTTTTCCGTATAACTATTTCAATTAGTTTATCCGAATTCTGTACCGTAGATGAGCTTGAGAATTTGGAATTTAAGTTGTTACGGAAAAGTTTGGAACCGATTAACGAGAAAGAAATTGCTAAAGAAAAGGCGGATGGAATTGTTAGGAATAAAGTTGGGTTCAATAGATTTAAATTAGTGGCTTTGCTGGTTAGCTTACCTTGGAAAAGTTTTCGAAACTATAGATATTTTTTAGCAATTAACTTCTTATTTTTACCGGCACTTGTCAGTTTAGTCACCGATCAATTTTTTGTGGAAATAGGTAGCGTTCCTAGCTGGCTACTCAGTTTAATTTTAGGGATATGTTTAGCTGTTTCAACATTTCTTGTGACGTACCAGCTTCCAAAATTAAGTTTAAAGTTACGGACCGAATTGGTCCAACATATAAAAAGCTGTGAAAATTTCAGCCGAACTAATAATATTAACCATAGCAACGCTTTTAACAACAGTTTAAACAACTTAAGTCCGAACAACAGTTTACAATTAAGTTTAGGAAGCATTCCATCACCCAACTCTCAATCGATAAGTTTATCTTTACCTATACGTAGACGTAACTCGTGGGTTTCCACCTTGAACTCGCATCAAAGCCCATCCCACCTTACCACTCTTAAAAAGCCTAACTTGGTGATTTTAAAGTTTTTAACCTTTGCATCACAACTTAACAAACAACAGCTCAACTTTTTGATATATTTCGATTTTATTATCAATTTGGTAGGTTTATTTACATCAATATTCTATATCTATTACCTATCCGATAAAGTGGTTGACGTACTACAGCACCTTTCAGCTATTTTCGACTTACCTACCTCCTTCTTTGGCGTAACTCTACTCGCTTTAGGCAACTCTTTATCCGATACTTTAATTGGTATTTCGATGGTCCAGTCGGGTTACCTGGATACCGCTCTAACCGCTGTCATAGCCGGTCCTATATTTAACCTACTGGTATCGTTCGCTATCTCACTAGCTACCTTTAAGTTTGAAGTAATTACCAACGCTATGGAAATCGATTTTATCGTCTGGTGTACGTTGTTAGCTTTATTACTGAATCTAGTTCTAGTAGTTCTAGCCTTTAAAGTTAACTTCCTTAGAAGATTTATCAAAGTCCTGCCATTAATCCAGTTCGCCTTATACTTCGCTTTTTTGACGGTGATCGCCATCCATTCCTTCTAAACCCCGTGGTTTGGTTAGGAAGTAGGGTATACTCACTTTATAGGCTTTGAAAGTCGATATTTTCTTTTTAGTAAAATGTATAACAATATAACTTAAACTATAGTAGTTTTAAATTTTTAAAAACTTAGAACTAACTTTGTAAGCTATGAAGTGAATAATTACAGCTTTGTATGTAATGCTGTATTGTTATGACCTAATAGTTTAGCTATATAGAAATGCTTTGGAATACTAAGTTTTATAAGTAATTTACTTATAAAATTAAACTAAATAATGAATTTTATTA
Source organism: Capillidium rhysosporum (assembly GCA_037055185.1). Taxonomy (NCBI): domain Eukaryota; kingdom Fungi; phylum Entomophthoromycota; class Entomophthoromycetes; order Entomophthorales; family Capillidiaceae; genus Capillidium; species Capillidium rhysosporum. The sequence goes on along the minus strand of JAWQFY010000662.1, from coordinate 18,856 downwards.
AAGGTTGATAAATTAGTTTGGCTATAAAGAATTTTTAACGTTGTACTACAGTAGTACATATTTTTTGATAACTTAAAATACAATAGCTTACTTACAACAAATGTTTGTTATATTAAGCAATTTAAAGAAATTTTAAAATAAATGACAAAATATCTAAAATGAAAATTAATTTAATTTAATTATATAATTATATAATTATATAATCAGCATATTGATATACTTAAATTAAGTATAGAAGTATTTAAAGCCTAAAACTAATACTGTTATATATATATAAATTTACCTTTAACTACTAATAAGCTAAAATAAATTTAAATTTTTATTTACTAAAAAAATTTTATTAACTTTATATAATACTTAGTTTATATAGTAATAACTTACTAAAAAGTATGATTATGTATATTTTTCTTAATTACTATATAAAAATTATATTTAAATTTTTATTAAATAAATTTTAATTAGCTACTTTAATTTTTCTTATAGCTTAAATTTATTAAAAAAATGGGATACTATACTATATTTAAAAATAAAAGTTAATTATATTAATAGAAAAATTATTTTAAAATATAAATATAAGTAAAACATAAGATTACTAAAATTAATAAATAGTAATAATACTAAAAAATATATAACTTTTATTAGTAAAAAATTAAATAATAATAATAATAACAACTTATAAAGTTATAAGTTTATATTTATTAGTTAATAATATTATTATTAATAATAGCATTTAAAGTATTAGTAATAATTAAAAAAATAAAAATATAGCTAGTAGTTAAAAATAGTAATATTAATAATAAAAGAGCTAAAATTAAAATATAGAATATTATTTTAATATATATTAATTATTAAGTAAATTTATTATAAAAAACATATATAAAGTATATTTAATTTATAAATAATAAAATTTAATAATATTTAAAATAAAAAATATACTATAAAGATATATATATAAACTTTTAAAACTAATAATATATTTATAAATTGATTTTTTAGTAATATTTTTAACAATTTTCTATAGTAGCTATCAGTTTTTATAAAATAAAAGTTGTATATAATATTTTAAAAGTATAATTAGTATATAAATTTTAAAGTTAATTAAATAATTATTTATATATACTAGCTTTAACTACCTTTTGACAACTTTATAAAAAACTATAAATTTATAAATTTATATTTATATAAAAGAAAAGTTTATTTATATTAAAATATTTATTTATTTATAAGCTTTACTTATAAATATTTAGGCTTATAGCTATAAACTTTAACTATTTTATTAAAAATTATAGCTATTAAAATTATAATTTTTTGTAGCTATTTATAAAATTTTTTAAATTAATCTTAGTAATATAATTTTTACTAAATAAAAGCTAGATATATTTAATATAAATTTATAAATTGTTAGTATTTATTTATTTTATTATATAGAAAAAGATAAAAAATGATTTATATAAACTTTTTTTAATATTTTTTAAGTTTAGCTTAGCAAATATTTAAATATTTTTAATTAAGTTAAAGTTTAAGCTATATATAATTATTTATTATATAAAAAACTAAATAATAAGCTTAATACTAATATTTTATATTATATTAAAATTTAATAGTAGTTATAATAATTAGATTATTAAGTAACTCCAAAAAATAAAAATAAAACTTTTAAAAAAATGAAATTATAAAGATATAACTTTTATACTACTTTAACTTTTAATAAAAAAGTTAAATATAATAATAATTAACTAAGCTATTTTAATGTAAGTAAGCTAGATTAGTAAAAATAAATAGTAAAAAATAGTAATAATAACTACTATTTAATAAAATATTTAATAAAAAAGCTAGAAAAAAATAAAGTAGATTTTAAAAAAAAGGAGCAGCTTATATAAAGCCAAATAGCTACAATATTTAATAAAATTATTTTTAATCTAAATTACAATTATTATTCTTTAGAAACTAGAAGATAGTAAAAAATTAACTAGTTTAATACTTACTAAACTAGATAGATTAAATATTAAAATTAAAAGTAAGTAGCTTTATATCTAATATTTTTTTAATTTTACTTTTAGTTATAATAAGTAAAATTAAAAATGAGTAAAAGTTAGTATAAGTATATATTGTAGTATTGAAAACTTAAAATTAATATTTTTAGAAAAAATATCTTTACTTTTCTTTTTCTTACCTTATTAAGCTTATTAGATAATATAGTACTTTTAAAAGTAAACTACTATTTTAATCTAATTTTATATTAATTATTTTATTAAAAAAGTAGCTAAATAAAATAATAGTAAAATATTAAAATTAATATATTTAAACTTGAAAATTTATAAATATAATTAAATAAAAGATAAATTAAATTATTTAATTAAAACTTTATTATTAACTTATTTCTTTAAATTTTTTTATAAAAGATTTAAAAATTTAAAACTTTCTTATTTTTAAATACTAATTTTTTTAAAGTTTTGAAAACTTTTTAAAATTAAGCTTGGAAATTTAAATTTTTTTAAATTTTTATAAGAATTATATTATTAATAATTAATGAAATAGTAATATTACTTATTATTAATTATAATACTTTAGTTGTTATAGTAGTTAAGTTTAAATTAACTAAAAAATTATATATAATAAACTAAATAAAAAGTAAATTTATATTTACTAAAAAGTAATATAAAGTTTTAGTATTATATTTTATAATTTAAAACAAATTTTAGCTATATTTTTTATTATATTATATTAACTATTAAAAATACTTTATATTATAATTTATTATTTTAATACTATATTTAAAATATATATTTGAATATTTTATTAAAACTAACTTATTAAATACTAAGCTATAGCTATTAAAAATTGCTTTAATTATACTATATACTAAATAAATTATTCAACTACTATTAGTATTTATTATTAACTTAAAAGCTAGCTTATTAACTTATTAGTTCACTATAATACTAGCAAATATAAATATAAATATAAATATAAATAACTAGTTAAATATTTAAATAAAATTTTAAAAATGAATAAAACAAATATTAATATTAAGGTATGCATTAGTATATATTAATTTTCTCTATTATAATAACTAGTTAAAAATATATCTACTAAAAGTAGTTTATAGCAAAGTCTGCATATATACTAGTATAAATTTTAATTTTTTAAAAAATTTAACATGAAATAATAATATAATTAGCTTTACAACAAAAAACTGATTTGTTGTTAAAAACTTTTAAATTACTTAATTTCTAAGATTTTCTAGTCCAAGTTTGTTTACAAATAAGAATTAAACTGTGAAAATATAACAAATAATCATATATTGTTTATTTTTTTTTATAATTTAGATTTTGCCAATAATATTTCACTTTTTAATCATTTCATTTTAACATATTTTACTTTTATATACTATTTTTATTATATAAATTAAATATATATTCTTGTTTCTTAATCTTCGAATAGTTAAATATTTGTCAACTTTGATAGAATAGTATAAAATTTAAAATGGTAAACTTAAAAGATGGTTATAATTAAGAATTCGTGCTAAAAATTTATAAGCTTTAATTTTTTTAATTAATTTAAGGCTATTGCTTTTAAATGGGAGATGAAATTAAAAAATCTTAAAAGCCTAATTTTAGTAGAAATAAATGAAGTTTAAGTTATTTTATATTACTTTTAAATAAAATAAGTTCATTTTGTTGGATAATTTCTATATTTAGATTACTGCTTTCCTCCCTACTTTATACTTAAAATCGGAATATATCTAAATGTTTTAAAAGCGGTAACTAAACATAGTGTATTCATTCGTCTCTATATGCCTTTACTAATTATTCTTGTCTATCATCTTTAGACCAGCTTTAAAATAGGTGTCAGTTTTATAAATCTGGTTCGGCTTAAAAATTATTCCTATAAACTCACTTGAACCGGTATAAATTAGTTTAAATATTAAAATTACATCATCTTAGTAAGCTACCATTTCAGTTTGGAGAACTTGTTTATTTGCGAAATAACTAAAGAAAATTCAAAGAAAAGTTTATCTCGAAATCAGTATGAACGAAGTACAACCCAGCTACAAAGTGTTAGGAGGTAAATCCAAAATTTTAACTCACCCTTCAAAACTAACACTAAACTAAACGTATCCTTTTTTCTAAAATATAGAAGGCTTAGAACCGGTTAACGTCAAAGTATGCGATACCTGTAGGAAACGTCGAGTTAAATGTGATAAAGCAGTACCAAGTTGCCTAAGATGTTTGAAGGGAGGGTACCTATGTACCTACTTGAGTATCCCAAAGAAAGTTTGGACTGATACGAAAGTTGTTAGTAATAAAGTTAAGGAACAGTTGCATCTACCTCAAATAAAACCTAAACAATCTCACAATAATGAATTAGTACGATTACAATCCAAATATAATAGTACATCTGAATTAGAAAAAGACTCAGATAACACAACTGCATTATCGAGGACATTTTCAAACAACATTTTACGTCCAAATTTGATAAAATTCTCAACCAAAATAAAGTTAATCTACCACCTTTTAAACTCTAGTGATTTCTTCATAAAACGTAGAGAACTTTCTATGACAGCGAAGGGTATCCTACATTATTCTCCACCACCTTTAGGGGTACCATTGTTGATGTACACTCTATATAACCGTCAAAATAAATACGTAACTATGGATCAACTGGATCAAGTTGTATCTCAACCTCCAATACAGGCTGAAGAAGATTTATCTTATTTAGATATCTACGATGAGGACCGAATTTTAAAGCTAAACAGTACAGCTAGGAGATGTATCGACGCCTACTTCAAATTTTACCACCCATTCACTACCCTGTTTAACAAGCGTACCTTTCTAAATAACTTGTCGACACAGTACCCAGTACTGGTTTATCTAGTTTGCTCGTTCGGCTCAGGTTATCTAATAGAAATACCACCTTCGGTACGTGACTATTATGGTAGAAAGGCTATAGATTTATTCAACTCGAATTACCTGAAGGCGGATTTAAGTACGTTGTCCTGTCTCATCCTGTTCTCCAACTTTCAACATGACCCCAGAGACTATAATCGAGCCTACTTCTACATGGGACTAGCTATACGTACTGCATATTTACTAAACTTGGATAGGGAGCCTAAAGGTATGGACGGAGAGATTTTGGAATGGCGTAGGAAGTTATGGATTTGGTGTCATACCATGGATAAGTTCTATTATTTTGGACTCAACAGACCTTGTACTCATGACTTCTTCTTCTCACAACCGAAGCTACCGCAAAGCTACCAGCTTGACGTAGTTAATTTTAAGGATTTTGATGAGATTTCGATTGCTCAAACCACCCTAATTTACAATCAATTTCTAGTAGAGCTGTGTAAGCTCAAGTACTTAATGATGCTAAGATTCAAATTTATAGATACTGTAAATCAGGCTGAAATAAAAAGCATAGATAGCCTAGTCCAGTCTACCGGTCACCATTTAGATAAGTGGTTTAGCAAGGTTAAGGCTACTTTCGATCATCTACAGTTCAAATATACCAATTACAACCCACAAGCTAGTTCTAGCTTCCTGTTGATGCTGGAGCTCTTCTATTATGCTGCTACCGTCCAACTCTATCAAACTTATACGAAATTAAAAACTCATCACCAAGCTTTTTTCCTATCCAAATGCCAACAGGCTTCTCAGGCCGGTATCCAGCTCGTATACCAGCATAAGCACGTATTCAACTTCTGTGGCAACTCCTACAAGTTTTACGCACTATCTACGCTACTACTGTTTCAAATTAATCTTGTTAAACAGGAGACTGACGTAGGAGTACTCTTCAAAGGTAAGGAGTATATAAGAAAGGCATTGGCTGTCCTGCACAACTCCAAAAATTACTATGCGATTCCTTACGAAATTACTCGAGTTATTGAATCTTTGCTTAAGACCGAAAATATCATATTTTAAATTTTAAATGATAATTTGTATATAGGATAACATAGTTTTTAGGGAGGATTGTATTTATCCATTTTGAGTTTTGGATTAATTATTGAAAGTTTGACCGATTTTAGGGTTATATTTAATTAAATGAAATGTATTTTTTTAGCGTTTATTTATTTAGTAGCATTGGATTGGTTTAAATTAGGGATGATTGCATTTTAAAAAAAGCTGTGGTTTGTGTAGTGTTTTTAAAAGTAGCTCCTTCTATTCCCAATTATAACATAAAACAAACTGCACTAATTTTCAGTGTTTTAGATTAGTGATAGTCTATGTATCCATCTTAGCTTTTATATCCTTTTTTATTTTGGTTAATTGGAAAATATATAATACAATGGTAGACATTCATTTGCACAAAGGTATATCCATAATCTATTCAATTTGTTTTCTTTATAAATATATATAATTTTGAAAATTATATTAATAAAAACTAAATCAAATCATTACTTTTTTGACTTAATTAAAATAGCTAAATAAATTAAAGCAATATATTAACTTTAAAAGATTAAATTTGTTTATTAAACTACTTAGTAAATTTTTTTTTTACCATTAAATAAATGTTATATATAGTAAAGTTAGTTTTATTATTATATTACTAAGGAATTTAGATAAGAATAGATTTTTAAAAGTATATTATTAAACTTTAAACTAAGTTTAACTTTAATGATTTTACTATATAGCTAAATTAGGCATATTTTAAAATAAATATTAAGAGATATAAAGTATAATATTACTATAATAAAAATATATATTTCTAATATTTATTAAATATATATAAATAAAATTGTAACAATATTTTTTTTCTTTTAATTCTTTAAAATTTTTTTAAAGTTTTTATAATTTTTTTATAAAACTGTTATTAAACTTTTTATTTTAATTTATTTATTAATTTATATTTATTTTATCTAACTACTTTATTAAAATTATTTATTCTTTTTTTTAGTAAATTTTTATTTTTATTAAAACTAGTTTTAATTTTTAAAATAAAAGTTATAAAATTTTAAAGCTAATAATAAGCTAAAATATTTTTAAATATAAATATAAATATATAAACTAAATAAAACTTTATAGTAAAAATAACCAAAACTATAATTTTTATTAGCTAATATATTATTATATTAAAGATTTTAACTTTAAAATAAGTATTTATCTAAAATTCTATTAAAATAATATAAAAAGTATATCTATATAATATAAATTTAAAACTTATATATAGCAATTTAAAAATTATATTTTTAATATATTAATTAACTACTTTTTAAATTATTATATATTTTTTAAAAACTAACTTAAAATAAAAATAACTATATAAATTTAAAAATACTATTAAAAAGAAAATATTAAGTTGTAAAAAATATTTTTTAAAATAAAAAAAACTAAAATATATAAAATTTACTATTAATTTTTAAAGTTATTTATATTTATATATTTAAAAAATAGCTAATTATTAAAATATAAATTAAATAAAATTGATAAAATTAAGCATATACTAAAATAGCTACAATAATTAAAAACTTAATTATATATAGCTATTAATTAATATTTTTACCAAATTAGCTTTACTTTTTTTAAATAAAAATAAATCTACTTAAAAAGTACTTAGTGCTTTTAAAAAAGATTTCTAATAAAATCAAAGACTTTAAACTAAAAAAAAACTATAATAGTATTTATAACTAATTTACAAAATTAAAAAATATTTAAAAATAAGAAAAAGTACTATAATTTTTAAATAAATAAATTATTTAAAATTATACTTTAAATATATATAATAAATATATAAAATATTATATTATTTGCAATATTAATAAAATATAATAGTATATTATAATAAGTATTTATATTAAATTATACATATAAATATTTTTTATTTTATAATAAGCATATAAATAAAATTAAGTATAAAAATATAATAATTACTATTATTTTATTAGCTTTTTATTTAACCTTTATATAATTATACTATACTATTAATTAATATTAACTATTATTTACTTAATTCTAAATATTAATAATTAAAAGCTATATAAATTAGATATATTTAAGTTAATTATTAACCAAGTGCTACTTAATATAATAAGCTTTATAATTATAAATATATTTAGCTTTGATTAATTATATATATAGTAAAAAAGGTTTTTTTTACTTAAAATTCAATTTATACATTTAATAATTAATTTTTTAACTAAGCTTAACTTATTTAATTTAATTATGCTTAACTTTAAGTTAAAATATTTTACAAAACTATAGAGACTATCCTTTAAAGTTTCCAGTTATTAGTATTTTTTATGCTCTTATCCTTTTTTAAAGTATTAAGTTTAACTCTTGTATTAACAGCTAGCTCTAGGCTTTGTCAGTTATACTAGTATTTACCATATATAGGCAAGATTTCTTCACTAATGGAACTTACTGCTTTTGTCACCCTTAATCTAGCATTACAGTTTTTTTTAAAATTGGCTTTTTTATATAATCATATTTAAGTAGGTTAGCTAATAAACTTTTAATTTATTGATATATAATTAAGCTAAATGTTAATACTTTTTAGACGCCAAATAGCTAGCTACTTATCTATTTAAGTCTTCTATTAGCTGTCAAAGTTATACTGGTTTATCCTCATTATTCACTTTATAATTTTATTAATTACTACAATACTTAATAAAAATATATATTATAAGTAAAACCAAAATAAATATTGCTCCAAACTGAGCTAATCAAAGCACCACCATTAGCTTGAGATTATTCTGAAAACCGACACTAGCTAGAACTAAAGAAATTTTAGTGAATATTGACTCCAATCACATTATATAACTTCACCACTAATAACCGAGATATCAATTTAATATTATTGGCTATAATTCGTCACTTTAAACATAATTTCTAACTATTCAGAACTTTGGTTGGCCACTTTAAAAGTAACAAAACGCTACCTAATTTATTTTCTTAAAATGAATATACGGCAAGCAACGGTAAACTACGTCAAAAAATAGTACTTAAATTATATAGATAGACGACCTGATTCCTATTCAGAACTGTAATATACATAACTTACCTGAGAACTATCAGATTAAATATTGTAATTTACTATTTAGTACTTTTTAATAATCGTTTAGATCTTTATCATGCATTAACATGGCCACAACTTAGTTACGTAGCAGAAAACGAAAAAGGACAGATTGTAGGATATGTTTTAGCTAAAATGTAAATAATATACTTTGCCTTGTTTTAATAAAAGTTAGGGAAGAAGATACTAATGAACTTCCCCATGGCCACATTACTTCTTTATCAGTTATGAGAAATTATCGTAGATTAGGTCTCGCTGAAAAATTGATGAATCAGTCAAGTACAATATTATGAATAGTTGGAAATTTAATAGTTTTTAGTGAAATCCATGGCCGATTGTTTCAAAGCAAAGTTTGTTAATTTACATGTTAGAGCTACCAATAGAGCTGCTTTTACATTATATAATTGTGCCTTGAAATTTGAGTAATATAATATAGCTTTTAAATTTAATAAGCGATTTTTAGAATTCAAGAAATCGAAAAGAAGTACTATGCTGATGGGGAAGATGCTTATGCTATGCGTAAATATTTATAAAATTACATTAAATCATAAGCTTGTATAATCCTGCTATTAAAATAAAAATTTTATTATATAGTCTTTGATATCCTTAAAACTTTAAAATCCATTTTTTAAATCTAAATGAACTACTATTCCTAAATAGCCAATTATTAAAATTATGCTTTTAAGGTTAATCTAATTCTAGTTTTAGCATATTGGTATATATATATATCTATAACAGTTTGGTTGTTCATTATGTAGAAAACTTTTATTGTTACATATTTCATCCAATTAAGTAACTTTTCATTAAAATGAAATTGGCATTCACTAAAATGAGAACTTATTTTTTAGTTCATAATTATTTTCCCATCAATAAAATTTAAGTTCATTTAAAGTGAATATTTATAAATTTATACTCACCTAAACTAGTATCAATTTAGAATAATACAAAATTGAATTATTAAAATAATATTTATATCCACTCAAGGCGAGTATTATAATCCAAAAATACTCAAAGTATAAATACAAATATAAACCTGCTTTTTGCAATTTAAAATTAGCTTAAATATAAATATTTATTAATTTTTTTATAGTTTTCTAACGTATTCATATATAGTATTTAATGGAAGATGAATTAGATCACTTCAATATATCTGAAAATGACCTTTCTAAATATAATTTAACTTTTTTAATTTAAATAACTTTAAAGCATATAAGAAAATTATAGTTTAAATAATACATTATAAGAAAAAGAAAATGGTAAAATTTTATTTATTTATTTTTTAAACTGGAAGCTTAGAAATATAAATAATAATATATAAGTAGAATATGATGAAAATGAAAATTATATTAATAAACTTTTTAAAAAGTTAGATAAAAATAACTTTTAATAAATTACTTTATAATACTTATTTAGAGCAAAGTAAAAATAATATTAAAAATTTAAGCAAAAGAAGCTAGATAATAGTATATTTTATATTTTAGAAAATTTTAATCTAATATAAATTAAAAAAACATTTTTTTTATAATATAGTTTGATTAACAATTATTAGTAAAAAGCTATTTTAAAATTTAAAGATTTAAGTTTAAAAAACAATTTATTTAGATTAAAAATAATATATTAAAACTTAACTAAAATATTTTTAAAGACTTAATACTTTTTAATTTAAAAAATATAAAAATTAAGAATAGCTACTAAAAAATTATTAGAAAATACTAAAATAAAATAAAAAAAAGCCTACTAAATTAAAAAAAAAGTATTTAAAAAGGTAGTAAATGATAGATAAAATTTTTAGCAGCTTAAAAATTAATTAATTTAAATTGTTAAACTTTAAGCTTTAGAGTATTGCATAAAAAATTAAAAATTAAAAAAGATTAAAAAATGTAAATTTTAAAATAAAAAAATAAAAAATAAAAAATAAAAAATAAAAAATAAAAATAAAAAGTAACTTTTAAAAAATAAAAATATAAAGTTAATTATAATTGCTAAATATTTAAAAGAAATAAAAGTATTTATTTATTATCTTTATTAATTTAATTTTTAATATCATTAAAAAATATATTTAAAAAACTAAAATTTTATTTAAAATTTAACTTATTTAATTAAAAAAAATATATAAAAATATATTTTTAATAAATTAATCTAATTTATTAATATTATTTAATATATAATTTAAACTATTATTTTATTTAAACTTTAAATATAAAATAACTTTACTTTTTAACCTATATTTTAAATAAACTTTTTTTAAATTTATAATATTATATATATAAACTAAAACTTAATTTATAATATAATTAGTAGTTTTATAGTTTATTTTTATTTACCTATAAATAATATTTAAAACTTTTTAAATAAACAATTTTATATATAATATTTACTAAAATATACTTTAAAATTTAAATAGCATTTTTTATTTTATAAGCTATTATTATATAATAAAACTAAATAGTTTTTTTAATAAAATATATTTACTAAATCTTTTTAAAATTATAGCTAATTAAGTTATTATTAAATTTTAATCTAAATTTATTTATGTTTATTATTTAAATTAAATAGCTAGCTACTTAGTTATTTTATTATATTATTTATATTGAATAAAAAATAATTTACTCTAAAAGTAGTTGATTTTAATTTAAAAGTATAATAAATAAAAATATAATTTATAAGCTTTTAATTTAATTTATTAAAATTTATTTAAATAGAAAATATTTTAGTATAAAAATTAATACTAAAATTTTAAAAAAGTTTATTTATATTTTAATATTATTTTTAAGTTTATACTTTATAGCTAAAAAGCTAAAATTTATAATTTAAAATTATACTATTAATATTTTTAGCTAAAAATTATAAAATTTTATAAATACTTACTATTTTACTTATTGTATAAAAATTTATAAAATTAAGTATATTTAATATAAATTTACAAATTATTAAAATTTTTTAATAAGTAAAAAAAATAAAGTATAATTATTAAAAACTTTTTTAGTATTAATTTACAATATTAATAAAATTTAACTAATTTTAATTAAATTAATATTTAAGCTATAAATAAATTTTAATATATTAAAAAGCTTATTAAAAAAATTAATAATAGTATTTTATAAAAGTATATAAAATTAAATATAATTTTTAGTAATTATAGCTATTTAAAAGTAATAACTATATATAAAGTTAATATTTATAGCTATAAGTTAAAAATATTATAGTTTTAAATAAGCTAATATATATATTATTTTATAATAAAACTATAAAAACAATATATTTTTTATATTTGCAATATTTTTTAAGTATTTTTTATAAAAAAAATACTCTTAAACTAAAATTTTTATTTTTAAACTATATTAACTATTTTTTAAATTTTATTTTAATAATATTTTAGGCTTTTTACAAGATTTAAAATATATTTGATTTTTAAAATAGTTAAAAAAAATAGTTATATAATTTTTTATTTTATAATATATAATAAGTTAAATTAATATACAGCTTTTTAAAAATTATAGCAATACTTTATTATATAATATATTTTAAAAATAAAGGTTTAATATAGTTTAAAAATAAAAACTTTAATTTATAAGTTAAAAATATTAATATATATACTTAATAAGCATATTATATATTTTTTTATCTTTTAAATATAGCTTAAAAATTAAAAGTTAAAAATTTAGAACTTAAAGTACTGTTTTAAATAATTTTAATTTATTAATAATTAATTAATAATATTAACTAGTAGTATAAACTTTTAACATATATTATAAATAGTAATTTATATAGTTATTAGCTCATTTTTTTTCTAAAATAAGTAGTAATAATATATATTTATTATATAAAATAGATATTAAATATAATACTTTATAATATATAAAGTAAAAAAATATAATTTTTTAGAATTTTTTTTAATTATATATATATTTCAAAAAGTATAGTATTTTTAAAAATAACTAATTACTACTCAACTAGCTTACTTTTTAAAACTTTAATTTTTATATAACTTAGTAAAATATATTAAATATTTTTAGCTTTTTATTAAATAAAAAGCAATTTTAGTTTTTTATTTTTAACTTATTTTTTAAATTTATTTTTTAAAAGTAACTAATTATTTATTTATTTAAATAAAATAATAAAATTTTAATTAAAAACTATTATATATTAACTACTTTATTTAGTTTTATTATTTTTAAAATAAATATTAACTATATTAGTAAATTTAGCTATTAATTTTTATAGCTATCTAATAGCTAGCCTAACTTATAAAATTTTAATTTTTAATTTTTTATACTTATTTAAATATTAAATAGTAAATACTAAAAATATAAAAATTAACTTTAAAAGTACTTTTTTTTTTTTTAAAAAATAGCTTTAATTTTATTTAAAACTCATATTTAGTATTTATATATATATATATATATAAAACTTATAAACTTATTTTAAAAATATAAAAAATAATATTATTTTTAGATTACTAATTTTTTTAGTTTATTTAATTAAAGGTTTAATAATTATAAGTTCTATATTTTAAATTTAAATACTTTTTTTCTTTTTTAACTATAGTTTTTAAAATTAAAAAACTTAATTTGTATTTTATTTTTAAATTATTTTAATTTAAAATAACTAATATTTTTTAATTTTATATTTATACTAAAAATTATATAAATAGCTTTACTTTATAAAGTTTTTTACTTATAATAGTTTAAAATATTATAAAACTTTAACTTAATTTTAATACTAGTTTTATCTAATTTTTTAAATATTTTATTAATGTTTTTTTAATTTTTTTTTTTAATTTATATTAAAAAATATTTATTAGTTAGCTAAACTAAGTATTTATTAAGTAAATAAATAACTATTTTTTTTAATTTTGCAATTATTATTATTAAATTTATATATATTATAATATATATTTTTTAAAGTAAATATACTATACTATAAAATATTACTTTTAAAAGCTTATTTTTTTAAAAACTATTTATAACTTTTGGTAAATTTTATTAAAATTTGCAATTTATTATATTTTATACTTTACTTATATAAATATAATAATATATATATAATTTTAGCTAATATTAGTGGCTTAATTTTTTATCAAGTTTTTAATTTTTAAATTAGCTTATAGTAATATTAATTAATTTAATATTTTAAACTTATAATAAAGTAGCTATAATAACTTAGAATAGTTAAGTTTAAAATAGTTAAAAGTAAATATATTAATAATAAGCTTTTGCAAACTTAAGTAATTTAATAAAAATAGTATTATTATATTAATAATAAAATAAAAATCTGATTAATTTTATTTAATTAAAAAAGTTTTTATAATAAGTTTTTAAAATAAAATAATTAAATTAATTTAGTTTTAAAAACAGAAAACAGTAAAAAAGTGGAAAAAAAAATAAAAAAATAAAAATTTTTAGCAAATAAATTATATTTATTTATACTATAGTATATTTAGCATAATCATTATTTATTTAATAAGTATAGTATTTTTCTAATAATGTTTTATTAAAAAGTTAGTTTAAGACAACTTTTTTAAATTAAAAAACCTTTAACTATATTTGACATATAAAGCTTGTATTTTTAATTAGACGAAAATTTTAGCAAAGCTAAAAATAATTATGTTTTTTATATATTTTTGAAATCCTATTTCAACTGTTTTAACAGTTATAGATAATATAAATAAATTAATGCAGTTAATAATCCTCTACTCATAATTAATAATTGGTATAGATAGGAAAATAAAATAAAACATCTTTTTTGAGCTTATTGAGAAAAGGCACCGTTTATATCAAGACTTATATATATATATTTAAATACCTTTAACTTTAAAATTGTCTACAGTTTTAACTTTTATCTTATATGTTCATTAACAACTTTATTTAACAAAATTAAAAACTTAAATTTTAATATAAATAAAAATAAGAGGCTTTAACTATAGTAAAAAATATTAAGAAATAGTTTATTACTTAAGTATGTTTTTCTGAATTGAATTCTATAAAATTTCGTAATCTGTATTCTGTAAATAAAAAGTTTAAGTGAATATGCAAAGGAATGGAAGCTAGGTTAACTATCGCTATTAAAAATTGGCTTATAGCTTTGGGTTCCATTAATAAAATAGTAGCAAAAAAGGACGTAAAAATCTACATGGACATAGAGACCGGTTGAACTTGGGAGGTCTGCTGCGTATAAGCAAGAGGCGGATCGAAAGGTAGATGTTCTTTAGCCGAGCCGTTTTTAGAGTTAGGAAATTTCAGGTATACGTCACATCCCAAGCCGGGAAGTGGGGAGATTTCGAGTTCCCCACCCCAATACAACATAAAGGTTTTAGCTACCGGTAGACCCATACCTAACCTAGAATCGACACCTATGATGACTTTATCCTTGTCATCGCCTTGATATTGTTGTATCCGTTTGGTGACTTGTTCCTTACGCAATAGAATATCTTCTTCAGGCGTGGTTTTAGTAGTTATGCAAGGTTTGCATTCGAGAGCGTTCCGCCTGGTTAAATCGGTACGTGCGAATGAAAATAACTGATCCAGCTTGTTGACTTTAAATCCACCAGCTAGATCGGAGATACGTACTACGATTTGATCGGCACCTTCAGCTATAGTTACTGATATAGGGCATTTTTGAAGCTGCGTAGGGTCGGCTGAAGAACCACCAAGGTGCTTTAAAGTGGATTGGTATGAGTTTTTAAACATCTCAAACAAAACATAATCAATATGATCTTGAATATAAGGGAAGCTTACGTTGGTGTGGCCGTTTATAGTTATTTTAGGTAGCAAGGCAGGATCTAAACCACATTCACCGGCAGCTATCCTTCTAGCCAATTCTGCACACCTTTCAACAGTACTATAAAGTTTACAGTTCTTAGCTATAATACCTACACTATCTTCCAATTTTATGTTTAAGCTATGGTTGTTTTCACTCAGTTCTACGAATTGTTTAGTTAATGCGATGTGTTGTCCGATTACAACTCTTCTAGCTATACGTGAAGTAAGAGCTTTAGTCATAAAAGTATCGATATCTTGCTGATTGAAATATAAATGTTGAGCAGCTTCAGCCATACCTAAAGCCAATTTAGAAATAACAGCATGGTGTTCCTCAAGAAGATTTTCAAGAGTGTGACAGAATTCAAAGTTATCGTCTATAGTTTCAATTTTCGGTACTTTCTTTATAGCTTGGAATGCCGACCAGTATAGGTCATAAGTTGTAGATATATGTGGATTTATAGCTACTTTGAACGGTAAACTTTGAAAATCTCTTATACGGTGAGCTAATCTTACTGGTAATTCCAACCTAACATAGTTGGCACTTGTAATCAACTTCTCCGTTGTAAGGCTTTTACCGAAGTAGATCAACTGGTTTAAAGATAACTTTCTTAAATCTTTATCGGTATAATTATCCAACACCGGGTTGATATAAAAGCTGTGAGCGGAGGCTGGAAAATTAGTGGCTAAAGATGTCGATAAAAACTTTGCTCTATTAGATGGGGCGAGCCACGGCGGTCTCGTTTGAAAAAATTTCCGGGTTGAAGTCCTCAATAAATTTGCTATTCTTCTACTCATTTTCTATCTGATTTAGTTACGAAGTTGTAAAAAGCTTAACTTTGTCCTTGTACCCAGTATTTATTGATGTGCTTATTTTAACCAGGTATTTTATTTGCTTAATAGTTTAATAAAATGATATGGGCAATACAAAATTATTTAAGTTGATGTGAGATGTATTTGAAGTTTAGTTAAAGAACAGTCATTTGATATGAATCATCTTGCAAAAGAGGCAAAAAAGATGTAGTTGATTGCTAAAATTAGATACTATTGGCTAAAATTATCGGTTGGGTACCTCAGTTTCTTAATTTAGGTGATAAGGGATAAGAATAAGTGGGTTAACTACGAAATATTACGTGTTGGGTAAAAGCTATCAAACTGATTGGCGTTGAGGTTGCATCAAGCTTAGACCTAAAAAACCAATAAAAAGACCCAGGTATTAAGTGCCAAAAACCTGAGGTTTTTGCTATCCTTCCAGAGACTTAGCGGAAAGATTTTAGTCTATTAAAAACGATGATCAAGGCTAATTGACTATAAACCGCATAACGGGTAATGAGTTAATTCTTAACTAATCTGTTTATTTGACTAAATATGCAATAATTACCTTATCTAATTTGTACAAGCATATAATAAAGTTAGAGGCTGTTATATACTAAAAAACGCTATGCATTTGGTTAAAAAGGAAAATATTCAATTATATATTTAGTAGTTTATCTGAAAATTTAAATTTATTTATTAACTCTACTACAATGTAATAGATTTAAATAGTATAAAATAAGATATTAGTATATTATAGCATTAAATAGCTTATTAAAATATTTATAACAATTAATATTATAAATATAAGTTAGATATATTGATATATATAAACTTATTATTAGATAACATCTTGTCTAAACTAGTGGACTGAATAACAAATTTAGCTTAAATGTTTGGTTATCTAATCATTTTGCTAGATCTAAGGTTTAGCAAACATAAATTCTGATTTTATTTAACAAAGGTTTTTTTGTTAACTTATTACTTTTAAAATAAATTAGTTATTTATATACTAAATATATTTTTTAGAACTTATTTATACCTTTTAGCTTTACTTATATAAATATTGATAAATATTACAGTACTTTATTAATTAAAATAACATTTAAATATTTAATTTTTAAAAAGCTAAATAATATTTAAAAGTAAAAAAATATTAATATTATATTAAACTAAATAAGATAAGTAATACTAACAATATTTTATTATATAGGCTTATAATAAATTTAGTAATGTTTGCTATTATACTTTTTTTAATAAAATATATAAAACTTATAAATTATTTATTATTTAAATATAGCATTTTTACTAATTAAATAAGAACTTTTTAAGCTGCTACTATTTTTTTATTTAATATACTAATAGGTAATTTCATTATTTAAATATATTATTTTATAGAAATACTTTATATACTAACTTAAAAGTATTATATTTACTCTTATTTTTAGATTTATAATTATATTTAAAATTTTAAAATTTAAAAGTTAAGTATATTTCAAGTATAAAATTTAATCAAAAAAATATGCATATATAATAACTTGCTAAAAAAATTAATATAACTATATATATATTAAAATTTTTTAAATATAAACAAATTACAAAGTTATTATTTATATTTATTTTAAATAAAATTAATAAATAACTATATTTAATATATATAAATATTAAAAAAATACTATATTAATCTTAATGTTACTTTATTAAATAAATTAATAATAAAAATATATTATACTTTTTTTCACTATTATATTTAAGTAAAAATTATTTTATAAATATATTATATATTAATTTTAGCTTAATAACTTTTATTGTTAATAAATTTAAATAAGTTTAATATTTATTATTTAAAATTTAGTTATATTTAGCTAAATATAGTAGCTTTATATAATATTTTTTATTATATATTTTATATTTTTATATATTTTTTAATTTAGCTTTAACTTACTTTATTTTTTTTTAATAATATCTTTTATTTATTTATATAGTAAATTTTATTTATTTTAGTATTTATATTATAACTTTATTTTTATATTTTAAAAAATCTAATAATTTTTACTAAAATTTTATTAGCTTAAAGTTTTATTTCTTATTTATATCTTTACAAAAATTTTAAATTATTATTTTTTATTAGTTAATAATTTAACTTTTAAATATTATATAATAATATTTTTTAAATTTTATACTTTAAAATAAAATATTAAAAAACTTATTAAATTAGTTTAATTTAACTAATTTTATTTATTTAATAATAATAAAAAGTTTTTATTAATAAATTA
>JAWQFY010000661.1:0-23744 GCA_037055185.1 Capillidium rhysosporum | reverse complement strand
TTTCAAAAAGCTAAAATAATAGATATAGAATTTAAATAATTATAATTTAGCTTAAAAAATAATCTAAAAGTTAATTATTAGTAAATATAAAAAATTATTTAAATAATAATAATTAAAAATAGTAAAACTATTTTATTAAGATTAAAAAAATTATAAAAATAATAATATATATTAATATATATTTTTTTTATTATAATTAATTTATTTTATAATAAAAATTATATATCTTATTATACTACTAGCATTAACTTTAATAAATAATTATAATAATTTATAAAAATTATTAATATAAATAAAAAAAATTAAATAATTAGCTATAATTATACTTATAAAATTTAAAACTACTATTTTAAAAAAGTATATAAATAATATTAAAAACTTTATTAAGAAAAATATAACTAAAATTTAAAAAATATATTATAAATTTATTTAAAAATAAAGCTAAATATTACAAAAATAAGCCTGTTTTTTATTTAAAATATATTAAGTATAATGCTAATATTATTATTATTTAGTCATATTTTTTATAATATTTTAATTAATATATATATTAAGTTTTAAAAAAATCTACTATATAAATTTCTATTTTTTTAATAATAATATTTAAATATATAATATTTTTATTTATTTTACTAAAAACTATTAGTTAATATTTTTAATTTTAATATATTTTATCTTATAAGAAAAAATAATATTTTAAAAAAATATACTAGTTTTAGTTTTTTTTAAACTTTTTTATCTAATAATAATAACTTTATACTTTTAAAAAAAAACTTAAATTTTTGATAGTATTTTTTTAATACTTTTTTAAAATTTAACTTGGCTTTAACTTTATTATATTATTTTTACTATTTAGAAAAAATATATTAAATTATGTTCCAATTATTTAAAAAATAGCTTATAAAAGAATTTAATATTTTTTTAAAGTAGCTTTTTTATTATATCTAATAATATTTACCTTATAATAGTAAGTTATAATTTTTTTATAAGTTTTAATAAAGTAAATACTATTTTAAAAATAGCTAATTATATATATAGCAATAATATAATTTATTGTTTTATACATATTTTATTTAAATAAAGAATAATATTAAAAAAATTTAATTTTTAAACTTTTAATAAAAAATTAAATATAATATATAAAAATTAAGTATATATTTTTTGTTAATTTATTATTTAAAATTTATTACTAAATTATTTTATTTTTTAATTCAATAAAACTTATAATTACTTTTGTAAAGCTTTTAATTAATTTTGTTACTTTATTATAGCTTTAGTTATTAAAATAGCTTATTGAAATAAAAACTTCAAAATAAAACATAGTTTGTTTTTTAATTAAAATACTATTATATCAGTTAAATATAAACTGTCTAAAGTATAAGCTTAATAACTTTATAGTTTATTAGTCAAACATAGATTTAAAGAAAAAAATGTAAATAAATAATTTTAATATTTTAGTTATAATTGTAAATTCTTTTTACATCTCTTCTATAATTATACTTAATATAGGAAATAAAAAAGTTTTAAAGAATTTTTAATAATTAAATTGAGTATAGTTTTGGAAGGAGCCAAAAATTAAATTTATTAGAATTCTCAATTTACTTCTTGCTACTTATCCTTTCTTTTTATTAGTGATATGGTTTAGGAACAAAATTAGTTATGAAAATTTTGAATTTATTAAACTTTATTGTTTTTTTTTATCAACCCATATACAAAATACTGGTAGCTTTATAATCTATTTCAACTAAATAAACTTGTTATTAATGTATGTCAAAAATTATAATGTAAAATAATAATATAAAAACATAAAACTGGTATTTAAAAATTTTAAATATGATTTTAATGTAATTGAAGCTGTATAACTAACTTATTTTTGTAAACTTAATAAAAAAAACTATAACGGAGGGAAAAAGTAAAAGAAGCCAGTTCACTCTTCAACTAGCTTTCCAACACGCATAGAAGACATTAGATTTCTAGCGCCATTCGAGTGATCATAAACATGACCGTTAAACGCATCTGTGGCGTCGGTACCTAAATATGTTTTGATATATTTGATTCCACCAGGATGTTCAGACATGAAATTTTCTACATCATGGATAACACCTTCGATAAGGATCCAAATTTTACCCTCGCTAACCTTTTTCTTGTACTCCTTCATTGTGAAGGTAGGTAAAGTCTCTAAAGGTACACCCCAGTTAATAGTAGAGCGGATCTTGTTCAGCTTCTTTTCTTTCATAAGCAATTCACCTTTACGTACTTCGTTATCGGGGAAAACTTTCAAGTCGTAGCTTAAACCAAGTAGAGAAGTTCCATAAATAAACCATTTAGTTGGGTCGTACTGGTAAAACTTGATTGCGTTACGATAATCTTGAGGGAATTCGTGGTGGAAGTTGTGGTATCCTTCGCCCATGGTAATCAATGCAGTAACCAGAGCATCCCTTGGAGTCAACTTGTCGTCGTAAGAGGTATCACCGACCCAATGAGCTAAAGAGTTGATACAGAAGGTAGCGTGGTGAACGAAAACTAATCTGGCTACTCCAGCATAGAAATAACCACCTGCCCAATCACCCCAACCATAACCAGCAACAAGGGTTGGGAAAATGAAAGACACAAGTAAAGCTAGTTGAACATAGTACTTGTGTTGGAATGCTACGAAAGGATTTTTCTCTAAGTCATCAACCTCAGCTCTACCGATTTTTGTCGAATCCTTTTTAAACAACATCCATCCGATATGTGACCAAAGTAATCCACGATTGGCATTGTAAGGATCTTTCTCAGTGTCGGTAAACCTATGATGTACTCGATGATCGCGACACCACCATAAAATTGACCCTTGTACTGAAGCGGTACCAGCTAACATTAAAAATAATTGCAAAGGGTTGGAGGCTTTGTAAGCTGTATGGGACCATAATCTATGGTAACCTGCTGTTATACCTAAAGCTGAAATGGCATAGTATATAATAGAGAATATGGCTGTGTTGAAAGTAAGTTTAGTTGTCAGAGCACCGTACACGGCAATTATTGGAGTTACGAACAACAATATAGATTGAGGCCAGTTGATCTGTTGCCAGAGTGGTCTTTCACTTAGTGGAATCGATTTTTTACCTTTTGTATTCATTTCTTAATACTGTAAACTTGGTTAAAAGTGAAGAGTTAGTGAAATTTGAGCTACTTTATATAGCTTGTTAATTTCGGTTTTGCTTGGTTACGCTCCATGTATGATTGTGATCTAATATTTCTCACGCTCAATTAATTACATAATATAATAACTTATTTATTGGAATTAAACTATTTTTAGTCAATTAACATTAGATAAATCATCATAGATATATAACTTACGCAATCACTCTGTCATTAGAATTACTTTGAGAACTAAATACTCAGAAAATTTTGCTACTTTCCAACACCACTGATTAAAAAATTCAATTTGATTGGTTCTTTTATTCCTTTGATCTAATATCAAAACTTCCTTTCTGAAAAATGGAAAATTTCGACCGAGATTTAAGGAACTCTATCCTTCCTTATTTAGAATAATGCTTTCGGTTTTGATTAGATTACTGACAACCAATATTTCTACAAAAGCCTATCCCAACAAAGTCTTTCCCACCATCAGTACCAATTCCAATTCTACTTGGAACAATTTAAAATAAGTCGTTTATAATCGATTAAGTTGCAAGTATATTATCAAAGAAAGAACTTTGTTGACATCATTCCTAGGAAGAGAACTAATCACAATGTGAAATAGAGCGTAATTAATTAAATGATGCTTTAAAACCAGTAGGATTTATCACTTGTTTGAAGCTCTGAAACGCAAGATATGATAATAGGATTGAAAATACTAAAAGTAACATTTATATGATTATCGATGTGTAGGCTGCAGAAATAATTATATTTATAATATATAATATTACCCATAGTATCATCTACATGAGATCCTAATCGAATAAATATAACATTGGTATTTAATAGTTAATATGTAAAAAATAACTTTATTAAAAACTAGTTATAACCGGTATTAAGAACGTACCTTTTAATGATACTTTGTTTATATCGATATACATCAAGTAAAACAATATAAATGTATTGATAGTTTTTAAGTTCCAAAAATCAATTATAGCTATTTATCTTAATTTCAAAGTTTTTGCTAATAGTTTTGTATATTACATATTTAAGGTCCAAGTTTTTTACAACGTTAGCAAATTTAATGCTTTTGAAGTATTATCAGAATCATTACATTTGTGGACATAACCGAACCAGTTAGGTGGTACAGAAGTAGTATTTTCAGCATTTCAATTATTGATTTCACTAAAAAAGATATTTCCGTTATTCAAGTATATTACATTTCGAAGTCCAGCGATTTAATCACATAAATTTCTATACGCATTTTTAGCATAATAATTTCTAAATATATAACTAAAATTAATCAAACTTAAGAAATAAGAGTAACTCAATCATTATACGTCAGTGAACCAACTTTTGATCTAATATTCACACTATATAGTTTTACTATCCTCTACTTTTAAACATTTGGTATAGGTTGAGTTTATTAAATTTCGCATATCAATTATCGCTTGTTAAAGTAATTTTTAATCAACTTTTACTTATTAAATAAGGTTGTAAATTTGCTAATAGAACTGTTTTTTATTATGATTATACAAAGTTCCCAACAATTTACGATATTTATTAAGAATTAGAGCTTGTTTATCAAACTTTTTAAAATAGAACCTTTAACTTAATTAACTTGGATTCGTTAAATACTACATATGTGATCAGCTACTTTCAAAAGTAGTTGATTCCGAAAAACTAATAAAAAATAAAGCCGATAAAGTCAGCTAAAAATTAAAAATAAATTAAAATTTATGTTGTACTTACCTATATTCGTAAAGCAAGAAACTTTTGGTAAAATTTACCGAAAATTATTGGTAATTAACATTCTTTTTAAAGGCAAACGCTACTTCTGAAAGTACATCTGTGACAATGTTGCAGGTACACCTTTATAAAAGCCAATATAGGTATATCTTTAAATTTAAATTTATACAGAAAAACTAAACTATAAAAGAGTAGCATATTAATTTTAATAATCTGTTATTAAAAATATTTAAAATTATATATCACAAATTGAGAGATATTATACTTTAAAGTTATAAAAGGTAATATCAATTAAAAGCAAATACTTAGTAACAAGTTATATGTGGTTTCTCAAGGTATACTACTATAATTATATTTATAACATATGTTAAGAATTTCATAGTATATTAATAAATATAAATTTACAAATTTATACTATAAAATTAAAAATTAACTATAAAAAATGAAAAATTAAGTTAATTACCATAAAAAGGTATAGAAAAAAGCTACCTAAAACAGAAATGACTAAAGTTAAGTATATATTAGAAGTGGTATTAAAGAGTAGTATAGTTACAAAATTTGCTAGAATTTTTATATACTCTACTTTTACCTTTTTTTGCTATATTAAAAAAAGTAAGTATAAAAATACAGCTATATAATAAGTATATTAAATATTAAATATTAAAACTATATACTATATACTATATACATAAATTAACAAATAAGCTAAAAATATAGCAGAATTGTAAAGTACTAAATATATATTTATACTTTGTTTATATCTAATATAATTAGACTAAGTAAATAAAATTTTCAATAGTATTAGATTCAAACTATATTTTATTTATATTTAAAACCTTAAATTTAATAAAAAAGACTATATTAAAAAGTTTAAATTTTTTTATAAAAAAATAAAAGTTAAAAAACTTTATTTTATTAAATTAGCTTAATTAATTAAAAGGATATATAAATCTTAAATTATTATATTTATATATCTAGCTTATTAATTAATTTTTTTTGTAAAATATAATATATATTATAATTTTATTATTATATTAAAAGAATTAAAAATTTATAAAATGTTAAAATTTAGCTAATTAACTTTAATTAAAGCTTAATTTAGTAACTTTACTATTTAGCTAATTTAAACTTTATTTTAAAATAAATATTAAAAGCTATTAATTATAATATTATTTTAGTAAAAGTGTATTTTTTTAAAGTTTAACAAAATATTAAAAATTTATAATATGAAAAATTTAAAGCTTAAAAAAATTATTTAAAAAAATGATAAATAAGTTTTAACAAATAAATATTTATATAGCTTACTAAAGTATTTATGAATATACTAGTAATAATTTTTATTTAATTATTTCAATAAACTATATTTATTTTTATATAAAGTTTAAACAAAAAGCTATTAAATAGATATTAAAATAATATATATAAAAGTTATAAATAAAAAGCTTATCTAAACTAATAATTACTTAAATTAAATTTTATTTAACTATTTTTTTTAGTAAATATTATATTATAATTAAAAGCAAAGTTTAATATTTATAAAGTGTTAAAAAATGTAACTATATTTTAAAAATAGTTTTAATTAATTTAAAAATTTAAATAAAAGTTTAAAATTAAATAAACTTTATAAATAATTTTAAAATAATAATAATAAATAAATTTTTTTTAAGTATATTATTTATTTTATAACTAATTATTTAAAAGTTTAAATAGAATATTTAGATAGTATTAGTCTATTACTTTTATAAAAATAATTATATAAATAAATTGCTAAGCTTTTATAATTTTATAATAATAATACTAAAAAAAATTATAAAAAAGCTATTAAAAAGCTAAAAGTAAAAAATATTATAAATATTATTTATTTAGTTTTAAATATATAATTTTAAAATTATATATTTTATATTATTTAAAGTTATATAAAAAAATAATTTTTAATAATAGAAATTATTTATAATAATAAGTTAAATTATATATATATTTTAAAATACTAGTATAAATTTTTCTTTTTAAATTTTATATTAAAATATAATAATATATTTATATTACTAAAATAAATAATTTAGTAAATATATATAGTTATAATTTTTTAATATTTAAATAGTATATAAAGCAAATATAATTTAAACTAAAATTTTTTTTATTATAGTACCTTTAAAAAAAGATTTATTTATTTTATAATAAACTTTTTACTTTTTACTTTTTATTAAAATTATATTATTAAAATTTAATCTTTATTAATATCTAGTTTTTTTATTAACTAAATCTTTTTTATATAAAATTAAACTAAAATTTATTAATTAATTTATTTATTTTTTAAGTTTTTTTTTTATAAAATTGCATTTTATTATAATTATTAATATAGTATAATTTTTATATTGAATTTTTTTAATTATACTTTTATTTATTATTACTTTATTATTATTATTATTATCTAAATTTTATCTAATTTTTTAAAATTAATTTTAATTAAAATTTACTCTTAAGTTAAATAATTTTTTTTAAATTAGATAAACTTAAATTAGTTAAATTTTAACTATTTTTTATTTTATAATTATTAATTTAGTCTAAAATCTTATATATAGATTTTTAAAACTTTTTGAAATTTTTTATAAATTTAGTAATATTTTAATAGTTAAGTATTTTATTACTTATAAAATTAAATACATTATTGCATTTGACATTTAATTAGCTTTTAGCTAAATTAAAATTTTATTTATAATTAAATATAAAACTTATTTATCTTTTTTATAAAATATTATAAACTATTTTATAAAGTAATACTTATAAAGCTTTTTATTTTAACAACTTTTTTATTCTTAATATATAAATTTATACTAATTAAAAAGTTAATATATATATATTCATTATTTATATTTACTTATTTATATAATTTTATTTATTACTATTGCTCTATTTTATACATATCTAATATATAACACTATAGGTATATTTAGACTGACAGAATCACTTAGTTGTTACAACAAAATTCTAAAAATATAACATTTATAGTAATTTTTAATCTAATTACAGTTTATTTAAAATAAAATATAGTGATTTTAAAAAAAGTTAGCAGTAGTGCCAACTTAACAGTTAGGTATACTAGAAAAACCCCAGTAGACCAATAAGAGCTAACTAGTATAGTAAATATACATTCTTTTAGTGCCCAACTTACCTATCCTTACCAATTCCCTCATTGCTCAAACAGTTCTGTACAAAATTTCTGAAAATTCCTCAGCAATATATGCTAATTTCCTGAGATTGTTTTGATCCATTCGAATCGTTCTTTCTGAACCCAAAGCTATTCTTTAAGAAAAAAAAAGGTTTTGATGTTACATATTTATGATCCTGTTTATTTTTATTTTAGTTAGGGACAGATATATAGTGCAGTAGGACTATTAAATTCTTTAGCTAAGAGAAAAAGAGACAAGTTTATTTAAATTTAGAAAATACATGAAATTTTATTGAAATTTTCAAAACACATAAAAAAAAGATGATAGAAAAGTTGGATTTCGAAAATATTCAACCATTTGAAAGAGCATTGGAAAATGAATTCAATTTTTTGTAGTCATTAGAAAACAATGTTTATTCTTCAAAATACCAACTTTCTAAAGTCTAAAAACTGAGTTTTGTTATTTTTCAACTTTGGATACACAAACTGGTTATCAAGTTTAAGAAAAAGATTAAGAGAAATTAATTAATAAAACTATGTCTGAACTAGTAAAGAAAGTAGATCAACTTATCGTCGATATAAATTCAGAATTAGAGTATGAAAAGACCCAATACACTCAATTATACCAAGATACCAACAGTACAAAGTTAATAAAATTGGGTATGATGTTGACCCAACTTCGAATAACTTCTCTACGCAGTGGCTTAGGCGGTAAGATAATAATCGATTTAGAACATCAGGACGTAGGAACAGCCTTAGTGAATAATCAGTTTAAAACTGGTGATATAGTAAGTATAATTGGTGGTAGCAAAGATATTGTAGATGTAGGTGGGGTTATATTAAGAGTTACTGAATATAAGACTGTAGTTGCTTTGGGTCAGGATACAGAGTTAGAAACTTCGATTGGATTGTTCAAGATGTATATATATTTAAATTATTCATTTATAACTATTTGTTTTTTTTAGGAAGAAGCTGGCTAACGAAGTTACTTTTAAAAGGTATTTTTTAAAAGTAGTAGAGCTACCTATTAATTACGAAACTATGTCTTTAGAATGTTGACGGTATTAGATACTATGAAACAAGTTTTAGAAAATAAGCCTAACAAGTGGCTGGGTAACTCAGCTTTAATCCCTTTACTATTATCCAATTCCAAATCCACTTGCAACTTAGTAACATTTTCAGCTATCGACGACTACCAATTATTTGACCCTAACCTGAACGAAAGTCAGCAGATCGCTATCCGTAAAGCATTACAATGTGACAGCTTATTTTTAATCCACGGACCACCCGGTACCGGCAAAACGTTTACTCTAATAGAGCTGATAAGACAACTGGTAGCTAAAGATAAGAAAGTTTTAGTGTGTGGACCTAGTAACGTAGCGGTAGATAACATTTTAGAAAGGTTGTTACCGTATAACATCAACTGTCTTAGAGTAGGGCATCCCGGTAGAGTAAAAATTCCAAAACTTTTGGATCAAGTTTTGGATTTAAAACTACGGTATAGTGACGAGGGTAAGTTGGTCAAGGATGTAAGAGATGAGATGGATGCTACGTTAAACCAAATATCAAAATGTAAGAACCGGGGTGAACGTAAACTTCTTTACCAAGAAGTGAAAGAACTACGTAAGGAATATAGAACTCGTGAAAGCAACGCAATAACTCAATTAAAATCCAACGCTCAAGTTACTTTATCTACGCTCAACAACTGTGGCTCCAAACAATTTTACAACTCTAAATTCGATTACTTAATTATTGATGAAGCTACCCAAGCTTTGGAACCGGAATGCTATTTAGCTATCTCTAAAGCGGATAAAGTGGTTTTGGCTGGTGATCACCACCAACTACCTCCTACTGTACTTTCAAATAATGTCAGACTTCAGAATACTCTGTTCTACCAAGTTTTGAAAAACTACGGTTCAGAAGTATGCCATATGTTGAATACTCAATATAGGATGCATACTAAGATTATGGAGTTTTCAGCCAAAATTTTGTATGACAATAAACTACTAGCTCACTCATCTGTAGCTGAGCATTTGCTTAAAGATCTACCCGATGTCAGCGAAGATCCTAATACTGAGGTACCATTAGTGTTTATAGATACCGCTGCCAACTCCCTACTCGAATCTACCGCTGACGACCTTAGTTTAGCTAACTCTAAATTTAATCTTGGGGAAGTTGACCTAGTAGCTAACCACTTGCAACAGCTTGTCGAAGCGGGTGTTTTACCGCAACAAATCGCGATTATCTCACCTTATCAGGGTCAGGTTACAAGACTCAAAACTACTTTACTGCCCACTTACCCTCAACTTGAAATCGGATCGGTAGATGGGTTCCAAGGTAGAGAAAAAGAAGTGATTATATTATCCTTAGTCAGGTCTAATGAGAAAGGAGAAGTAGGGTTCCTGAAAGATTATAGGAGACTCAACGTTGCTATAACTCGTGCTAAACGGTGCTTGGTTGTGGTGGGGGATTCAAATACCGTGTTCCAACCTATCATAAAAGACAAAATCGAGTACAAGGAGTTTTTGAACAAATTGGGAAACTACTTAGACGCAAATGCCGAATTAGTTATACCGGATTTTTAGATTTTTTGCTTGGAACTGAAGGTTTATGGAAAATTCAATTAAACTGAGCCTTAAAAGCTTAAGTTTATTTAAATACTTAAAATTTAGATTTTGTAGGTATTCATACACTTCTTTATCATACTAAAAAAGTAGCTTTGTGATGTGAAATAGACTGCCTAAACCAGTTTATCTAAAAATCTATTTTTGTTTTAATATTAAAATAATCATTTTGTAGCATTTTGTTTAGCTAAGCCTTTTAAATAAATATAAAAGATTTTTAATTAAATCAAAAGTTAGAAAGTAGTAAGAGTAAAAACAAAAAGAAAAGTAAAATCTCAAAAGCAAAATGATATCAAGCTACTTATTAATATATATTAAATAAGGAAAATATTTATTAAATCTGATTTGATTATTACATATCATTAAAATATATAATAAATATAATGTATTTACTTTTAGACTTAAAACTAAGTTAAGTATTAAAAAAAACTTTAGCTTGATACTAGTATTTTGAAAATATTATTATTTTCACTTTTGGTTTGAATATATATATATTCAATTGTATTTAATTTAACTTAATTTATTTATTAGCTTATTTATACCTTTAATTATTTATACTATAGTAGCAGTTTTATATTTTTGTAAATGTAAAACAACTTTTTGCTTATATTTTATAAAATAAAAGTAGATAAAAATTAATATTATAATTTTAATACAATATTTAAATATTATATTAAAACTTTATATAAATTAAATATAAATTTATTTAAAATAAACTGAATATAAAATAATAACTTAAAATATTAAAATATAATACTTTAAGTTATATATATAAATATAATTCTTAAAATTTAAAAATTTAATATATAGTTAAAAATCAAATTTAAAAAATATATATTTATACTATAATTATATAATTTATATTAATAAGTTATATCTTTAATAAAAAATTTATAAGTTAATAATTTATTTAATATTAATAAGCTTTAAAGATTTTAAGTGTATATTATTATTTTTTTATTTTTTAAAAGTAAGCTAATTTTTAAATTATTTTAAAGTTATTTTTAGTTAAATTTATTATTATTTTTATATATTAATAATTAAAAATGCTTTAATAATTTAATCTATTAAAAAGAAAATATATATATATATTAATTTTTTATTTTAGTTTAAAAAAACTTAAATATTTATTAATATTATATTAAAATTATATTAAATTAAAAAAACTTAAAAAACTTAAAATAGTAAAATAAGGTTAATAAACTCTTAATTAAAACTAAACTAAAAAAACTATTATTTGCTAAATTATATTTTAATTTAGAGTAAATATTAAAAGCTATAAGCTATAATAATATTATAATAAATATATATACTATTAATATTTATTAAAATTTAAACTTTAACTAATATAAAAAATTTAATACTTAAAAATAAAAATATAAAAAACTTAAAAAATTAAAAATAAATATTTTTCTAAAAATAAAAACTTAAATTTAGTAATATAATATATATAATTAGGTTTACTTATTTTTAAAAAATTAAAAATTAGCTTTTATATTATCTATAAATAAAAAGCTATCAAAAAAATATAATAAATAATAATTTAGTTAAATTAATGTATTTTTATTAAATATAATATTATTAGTTAAAATAAAATTATTAAAAATTATTAAAAAATCTTTTAGTTTTTTATTTAAAACTTTAAAAATAAATTAAAAATTACTTAATTTATTATTAAGCTTAAAATATTAAAAATAATTAGCTAAAATAACTAATAAAAATTAATTTTAAAAATATTTTTTAACTAAAATATAAAAAGTAAAAGTATTTTCTATTTAGAAATTTAATAAAATGCTAGTTAAGAATTTTATAGCTTAAAAAAAAGCTATATAAATTATAAATATAATTTTTAAACTTAACTAATATTAGTTTTAAAATTAACTAAATTAGAAAAGTAGCTATTAAAAAATATAATAAAAAAAGTAAAAATTATTGTATTATTAAACTTAAGTAAAAAATATATAAATAAAAGTATTATAAAGCTAAAAAAGTATAATATTAAAAATATTAGTAGTATAAAAATAAACTAAACTAATAGTTCTAAAGTAGTATTATCATTTAAAACTGAAAATAGTTTCTATAATATTTAAAATATTATAAAATATATAAAACTATTAAATATTTACTATAAATATAGTAATTTTAATAAAAAAATATTAAGTTTAAATTAAAAATTAAAAAATTAAAATATATAAACTAAAATATAGTTATTTATTAAAAAATATTAAAGTAAAAATTGTTATAATAAGTAATTAAAAATTATATAAAAATTAGAAAATTGCTACTATATCTTTTTAATTTTATATATTTTATAATTTGCTAATTAAAATATAAAATTAACTAGTAAATATAATATATAACTAAAAAATCATTTAATTATAAGTAAAAAATTACTACAATTTGCAAATCTTAAATTTAAACTTTTTAATTAGCAATTTAAATTAATAATTTAAAAACTTAAATATTTAAAATATATATTAATTATATTTTAGCTAATAATATTATAGCTATAAATTGATTTTTACTACATAAAAGTTATTATATTTTTAAACTTTAATTTTATTAAAACTTTTTAACTTATTTTAAAAGTTATATATACTTAAATGCTAAAATAGCTAAAATTTAAACTAAAGTTTAAATAAATTTACTAAAAAATAAATTAAAAAATGTTTTATTTAATTATCTTTTTAAAATTAAAATATTTAATTTATATATATATTTAAAATACTAATAAATTATGAAATTTAAGTATATATACTTTTATATATATATTTTTAATAAGTTAAGTTATTAAAGCATTTTTGATTATTATTATATAAAAATAATAAAAAATTTAGCTAAAATTAGTCTAAAATAAACTTTAAAATTTAGTTTACTTTCTAAATATATTTAAAATTTTTAAAATTAAAAATTCTAAATGTATAATTAACTTATATTTGCTATTAATTATATAAGTTATTAATATAAATAATATAATTATATTACTGATATATTATTTACTTTTTCAAAATTTTTACTATAAAATTTTAAAAACATTAAAAATTAAAATTTTATTTTTTAGTAATATATAAACTTAAAATTTAAAGATTTTATTTATAAATACAATATAATAATTTTTATTTTAATATTTTAAGTTATTTATTTTTTTTGCTTTTAAAGCTAAAAAATATTAGCTTTATTTATATAAATATAAATCTACTACAATATATATAGTTATTAATTAATTTCTTTATTAAAATTAGCTACTTTTAAAAGTAATTAATTATTTACTTAATAAAAGTAAATAATAATTAATATTTTAGCTATATAAAATAAAATTTAAAAAGGTTAAATAATTAACTATTTAATTAGCTAATAAGATCAAAAACTTTTTTAAAAGTAGTAATATTAAAAGAAAATGCAACTAATATTAGTATAAATTAGAATCTTACTAATAACTTTTAGAAAAATTTAGAGAAAAGTAATATCAATTCTATAAAAAACTAATAATATCATAAAAATAAAAGTTATTAGTTAAATTACTGAAAAAAATTACAAAAACAATATTAATTTTAAGAAGTTTAAAGCAATTTCTAATATATATATAAAATTAAGAGTTGAAAACATATACATTTAACTAGCTGCTGTAAAATCAGCAAAAATTGGTAGTTAAATCAACAAAACTTGTCGGTATAGCACTTTATAGACAAAACACTCTAAAAGTAAAAGTATCTGTCTAAATCAACATAATATATAAGATAAGTTGTAACTATTAAGGCAAATTTATTAAACAATTACTGAAAGATATAAGCTATTGCTTTTAAAAGAGGTGTTATAGTTGATTTTAATAATTTATTTCTAATTAAATCTTTGATTAAGTTAAAAATTATATATATCAAACATTTACATTTAAATTCTTTGTACTAAATTCCACATATATTATTTATTGGTTAAGTTGTTCAATTCCAACTAATACTAAAGAACTTCCTACTATCTTCAGCTTTTTCACTATTGCTAAACCTAACATCAACAGCTAAAATTTCATAATCATAGTTCTTAGCCTCTTTTTTAGATAGAGCTACTGAAGGAGAGCTAATATCAGCAATAAAACTAAAAAACACAAAGTTAGAAAAAATATGATAAGTACATTTACCCCTTCTTATGATAAAATTTCAAAGCATCATTATTAACTATAAGAGATTCGTATTAGTCTAAGGTCATAAATAAAATGTACATTTAAACACGGTTAGCATAATTGTAGGTATATCCCATATCCTGCCAATTTCAAATAACATATTCATCAAGAATGAGCCTATACCTTGACCTTTGAACTCCGTTAAAACCTGTAACTCGTAACTAATTTCAAATTTTTAAACAAATATATAATAATTAATTAATTACCAATAAATAACTTCTCTATAACTTTCTTCCACATCTAAATCAACAAAACTGTCATCCATAATATCATCCGAGCTGTTACTTTGGAATATAACTTTCTCTTCCGCATCTTCATAATCGAATTTAAATGCTAAAAATCCAATTGGTTGATCGTTGCATAATTTTTTCACAATAAGGTAGCGCTGTTCAGGTTCTTTTAGTTCGTTTAATTGTTGTTCACGGCTCCAGCCTTTATTTGACTTTTCATACCTATATAAATTAAAATAAATGATAAATATATATTTTTTAAATTAAGAAAAAAAAATTGTATAAAAAAGTAATCTATGATACCTTACATTTTCTTCATATTTTCTTCCATAAGCTGAAAACACCATTTGAATAGATTTTTCGGTAAAGTTTGTATTGTATAAAATTCTATGTAAACTTTTGTCCTTTCATTCTTATTTGAAGCGTAGTAACGTCTTTCTTCACATATCGATTGGGCAAATAAATTTTCGCTCTAGAACTTAATATTAATATTCACTTTTGTTTAGTTACTTTGTTAGCAGCTTTAACTCCCTTAATTAAACTCATGCAGTTGGTATATCGTTTTATAGATTTGAAAATTAATAACCAAAAATGAAAAATTTTAAAAAATGGTCCTACTTTTATTTTGCATTTAGTCTCTTTTTAAGAATTGAAATTTTAGTTTTGGCAAAATCCCACAATAAAATCAGCATGAATGGTAAAATAAATTGAGCAGCTAAAAGTCAAAAAAGCCTAATAAAAAGCTACGTCACACCAATTATAGGAATATTAAACACCAATTAAAACAAGTTCGAAGATAAACTTTTTTTGGGAAGTCAGGGTAGTAATTGAGATAAACTTTCTGATGCCATAGCACTAAAAAATTCGTACTATAGGGATTAATATTTTGAATATATATATACGTAGATAGCTTTAAAAGCGTAAACTATAATTTTTATAAGAGACCCGATGAAAGCTCCTAAGACAGTAAGTCTTTTCATAAACGACTAGTTGATTGATTTCGAATTCATAATTTAAGTTGGTAGGCGGAATACCTCTCGATTCTAATCAAAATAAGATAATGCTTGTATCTAGCCGAAAATATCCTGAACAGTGGACCTTAGTAAATTTCCACACTTGAATTCAGATAATTAACCTTTCAATCTAAAATAACTTTAGCCTAAAGGAAAAGTTGAACCAGGTGAAACTCATGAGGAGGCTATTATTAGAGAATGCTATGAAGAAGGTGACTATTGAAATATTAATATTAATTCCTAGTATTAATTAAATTTTTAATAGCCGGTATAAGAACTAAAGTCCTTGGATCTTTAGGTCCTTTTATAAGCACTAAATTCAAAAATGATTCGGAACGCCATGTTACCCATCACCTCTATACTTTATCGGTAACTAGTATCGTTGATGATTTTGAGTGGCCAGAAGCTTCGGAACGCGTAAGACAGTGGGTAATCGTTATCATATGCTAAAGTTAAATTACTAATTAGCAAAAAATTGATTTAGTTCACTATACCTGAGGCTATAGCTAATGTCAAATACAATGGAATGCAAGAGGCACTTAGAAGGTTTTTAGAAGTGTAGTAGCTGTAGCTCAAGCTATAGATTGATGTTCATTTTTAACAGCAGTGCTATAAATAAAGTTTTCTTCCTTTTCCTAGCTCTTTTCATCATTAAATTTTTCGTCATAAAGTTGTAAAATATTCCAGCTTGGCTTTCGAATAACAATCTAAGCTTATAGAACATCAAATTTTCAACATATCAGAATTGGATCTAGGAATATAAAATTTTAAAAAAGGTGACCAGAGTTTAGATAGTGTTGAATCGGTAAGTAATTACTTAGTTATTTGTAATAAAGCGTAGTATGGGAAAAATAAATTTATTCATCTAACATTTAATGGTAAATGCTTATGACGGATTATTTAAAATATATATCAGAAATGTGTTTATAATATCTATAATTTATATCTTTTATAAAGTAGTATCTTAACGAATTTCAATTTTATAAATATACTAGTTTTTACTAAAAAAATCATATGTACTTGTATAATATCGGATAACCGAACACTCATACAATAATGGTAACTCATTACCAATTATTAAGTTGCTTTAAATTTGAATTACTAAGTTTGTCTATAATTTCCATCAACTTAATAAGCAATCTTGAACTATCTTCACAATGAATTTGAAATTGGTTTTCAGAAATGGTTTTAAATATCCGATACTATTTGTACTTAATCAGTTTAGAACTGATAGTAAATAGGAGGAGATTCAACAGAAGCCTTAACTCAATACTAGAGTACTTAAAGCCTTGAAATAGTGTTTGATTACTAAATCGAAGAGACAAAATCCGCTTTGACGGGTGCCCTGTTCGACATAAAAGGATCCCAGCTCTTTTTCTAAAGTTGGAGTCTAAACGGAAGATGTGTGGCAATAAAGGCTCGGCAAAATTTCAAGTTAAATTACAAGAAGTTTCCAGATAAATATAAATTAGAATACCGAGCTTTAAACTTATTAGGAACATTTAGTTGGAAATAGCCAAAGATATGATGAGGTGGGTATTGCCGCTTAGAGTAGAGCCAATAGTAATAAGTTGAACTGTTATCGTTTGGTAGCTCACTTAACAACTTGGAGTAATTCAAGGGCAAAAGAGTAATAAAAGATGAATAATTATTTCCTTTTTC
This sequence comes from Capillidium rhysosporum, assembly GCA_037055185.1. Taxonomy (NCBI): domain Eukaryota; kingdom Fungi; phylum Entomophthoromycota; class Entomophthoromycetes; order Entomophthorales; family Capillidiaceae; genus Capillidium; species Capillidium rhysosporum. The sequence goes on along the minus strand of JAWQFY010000661.1, from coordinate 6,003 downwards.
GTTCGAAAGTGTTGGATTTACATTCGGAATTGGCTATAAACTTGCAGTTGTCTATATAACTGAGTTCAAACCGCGTTTCTGGTGACCCTATAAATTGTAATTGGTTTTCAGATCGGACTAAGTCTAAGTTTATGGTCCTTTTAAAGCTGACTTGAAACAACGAATGGATAATTTATTAGACGGTGATTCAGATCAATTTATTGTTAAAGTGTGAGCGTATATAAGTGAGCGAATCGACTCAAGGTTCAATTTTTAATCAATTTTAATAGTTTACGACGCTATGCTTCAGCAACCTTACCATCACGATTTAACAGTTCAACAACCCGATTTACCAAACAACCGAGAGAATAATATATTTAAGGCTAAATATCGGTTAGTTAAAGATAAGTTTAAAGAGATAACAGAGGTAAGTCTTTATTTACATCAATTCGTTTAAATTCATTTAATTAGCAAGTAAACTTAGTTCAGTTGGAAATCGAAGATGCAAAAAAGTATAGAGAGTGTGTGAAGTACCGAAATTTTCATTTACGAGAAGAGATTGCTTTGATAAAACAACGAAAGAAAAAAATAAGGCATGCACGCCGGGAAAGACAAAAGAGAAAACTTATAATAGCTAAATTGAAGCAGTCCAAGAAAGCAGTCCAATTTAAATCCGAAATTACAAAAGCCAGCACGGTACGTAACAATCGACGCTCCAAAGGAAACCAAAACCATATACGAAAGTATCAGCCTATTCCCAAAGGATCTGACGGGCAATACATAGTTCCGGTCAGTATTGGAATCTTGACAATAATCAGTTTGGGTACGGTCGACTACGAGAGCAGTATGTTTCACAACGACCGTTACATATGGCCAGTCGGATACTGTGTAAAACGGTATTACAGTTCAACTATCACCTCGGATACTCAAGTTGTGTACACAGCAAGTATTGAAAAGGATTTGAAGACCAACCGGCCACTGTTTAAAATTATAGCTGAGGATAACCCAACCCCTATCGTATCCCCAAGCCCAACTGGTGCTTGGACTGAAGTTATGCGGCTTGCTAATAAGTTTAAGAACAAAGGATTCACCAACTCAGCTTCCGGTCCAGATTACTTTGGTTTCTCCAACCCTACCATTGCTAAGATGATCCAGGATTTACCTAACGCCGATCTTTGCAAACGTTACAAGAAAATCGAGTTCGAGCCTATGCATCCTAAAAATATTCCTACTAGGAAATGGAATCCACCACCGTTCTAAATACGCAATTTTTGATACTGTGGTATAGGTCATAGTTTTTGAAGATAAAGTGGCCTTCAAATTGTTGGCGCTTTTGATGATTAGGCTTTTTTCCCATAATACTACTTCGGGAGTTTTTTAAATTTCTATCATTGTTTATACTGAATAAACTATTTTTCCGCATTCAGAACCTAATAAAATTTTCCAGTGCTATTATAAAACCTAACATCTAAGTTTATTAAAGTTATAGGCATATAAAGGTACATTCAAATATATAGTGTATGAAATAATAAAGTTAGTATTAGCGTGCTTTGATAGATGTGCCATTCCCAAACGATAATATTTAATTAGCAAAGTGTAAACTTCAACATTTAAATATGTCAACAAGAACCTAATAATTCAATAATGCTAAAATAATAAAGCAATTTACATTTCTATATTAAGACTTTATGTTTATTAGAATGGCTGTAAAGTACCAAAATCCATAAAATTTCCACTTATAAATACTAGTTACTTTTTAACTTAGAAGTATTATATCTGATTATAAATATGCATCATTTAAATATGAAGAGCTAAGTAGTATAGTAGCTACTATATTAACACTGCACTTTAAAAAAGGTACTTTTTTAGAAAAATATTTTATAGAACCTTTTAAAATCTAGCAGTGAGTATATAAAAATAGTATTTAGAGCCTAGCTTATAAATAACTATTAAAATAACATTAAATATTATTAAATAGATGTAAAGATATTTTGAATTTATTATTATTCAATTTTTCTTCATTAAAATACTGCCAAATATTCTAAAAAGTCTCAAAAAGTAGTTTTTTAAGTAATATATATATATATTATATTTTAGTATTAGTATATTATATTTTTAAATATATAAAAAAAAGTATATTTTAAAGTTATTAGTATAATTACTTTTATAAACTTTAGACTATTTATTTTATTCTAATAAATAGTATAATAATATAATTATAAGTCTATATATTTTCTATTGGATAATTTAATAAACCAGTAATTTTAAAATTTTAAAAAAATAAGTTTTTACTTAATTATATTACTATTTTTTTTAAATATAAAAATTTTAAAAAAAATTAAATAAGTAAAAAAGAGTTTTTAAATGTTAAAAATTTTAGTAAAAAGAAAATACTATTTAACTACTTTATTTTTAACAATGAAAATGCTTAATTCAAATAATTTAAGCTTTAAATATTTTAAAATAAAGCTATAAAATAAAATTATATAATTTATAATTAGAAGAGAAAATCAATAAACTTATATATAAAAGTAATTTAAATATATATTTTTTAAAAATAAGTTAAATAATTAAACATTTAAATAAAAAATTAAAAAAGGTAAAAATAATATAAAATAGTTTATAATAGTTTATAGTATAAAATATTTAAAATAAATATAAAAAAAGTAATTAAAAAATTAAATTGCTATAATAAATACTAAATTTAAAGTTAATAATTTGTTAATTATTAAAAGTATAGCTATTTTTATAACATTTAGATTTTAATTTATAATTATATACTAACTTTTAAAAGTTAAGTTTTTTTACTTATAAGTTAAAGCTAATTTATTAACTTTATAATATTTTACTTATACCTTTTAAGTATATATAATATTATATTTATATTTAAAAATTATTATAAAATGTTAAAAAAAGCTTCATTCAAAAATAAAAAGTATAAAATACCAATAATATTAAAGTTAACTTTTATAATATAAATAAATATTATATTAAAGTAAAAAATATTTTATAATAAAAATATTAAATATATATTTAATAATTATCAAAACTTATAATTATAATATAGAAAAGTGTTTAATATAAAATTTAAAATCTAAACTAAAGGCTATTAATAAATTAATAAGGCTATATAATAATAGTATATTAAATATTAAAGCTAATAAATAAGCTTAGTTAGAAAGCTAAATTTAAAAGCAGATATTTAATTAAAAAATATTTAACTTATTAATTTATTTAGAGCTTAAAAGCCATATAAGAAGGTAAAAATAAGAAATTATATTAAAATACTTAATTGCTATTTATAATACTTTAAAAATATATTATTAAAACTTTTAACTACTTTTTAAAGCTTATTTAAACTAAAAAATAATAATTTACTAAGTTTAAATTTTATAATAATAAAGTAATATACTAGTTTAAATAGATATTAACTTATAATAATTATAACTATTTTAACAAATTTAAAGTTAATATATATATATTTAAATAAAAATAAATTAAGCTAATAAAATTAGCTAAAAATAAATATATCAATTATATTTATTTGCTTTTTATATATTAAAAAGTATATAATATTTAATATACTTTACTAAATTTTTTTAAAAGTTTAAAATTTTTAATAAATAAATACTACTTTTAAAAATATACTTATTCTTAATAGTAAATATATACTTTTAAAATTATATATTAATAAAAATATTTAAAATTTACTATATTAAAATTTTAAAATCTAAAAAATTTTATTTTTTAAATTATAAAATACTATATTTAATATTTATTATATATAAAAATAATAAAATTTATATTTTTTAACTATTAACTATAGTTTTTCAAAATATATTACTATAATAACATTATAAATCTACATTAATATATATATATATTTATATATTAAAAAAAACTAATATTTTTACTATATATTTATATATAAAATAAAAATTTACAACTTATTTTATATTTATATTATATGTATAATAGTATAAAAATAAGCTAATAACTGCTAAAATTACTATAAATAAATTTATATTAAAAATAACTATATAGTTAAAAATATAGCTAAAGATAATTAAAGTTATATTTTAGTTAAGTATTTAACTTTTACTATAAGCTAATATAAAAAGTATATATATATATATATTTAACTTATATACTATATATATAAAATTATAATTAATTTAAATAAATTATAAAATTATAATACTTTAAAACTTTAGCTATGAAATATTGCTTTAAATTTTAAAATAACTAAAGTATTAGCTTAATTTACTTTATATAATAAATTTAATTTAATTTAAATATATTTTTAAATATATAAAGTTATCTTTTTTATAAAGCTATATATTATAAAAAGTATGCAATTTTGCTAAATATAGCTTAGTAAAATATAAAGTTATACTTTTATTATTATGCTATAAAGTAAAAATAATTTTTAATATAAATAAAATTAAATGGCTTTTAAGCTTTATAAAATTTAAAAGTTATACTTTTAATTATTAATAAATTATTAAATTAATTTTTCAAAAATAGTCAATATAAGTTTAAAACTTAATATAATAAAATAGCTACCTACTTATCTATTATATTAATATTTAAATATTTTATACTAAGTTAACTTTTTTTTATACTTATCTTCTTATTTTTAATAATAATTTAGCTAGATAAACTAAAATCTACTTATTTTAATTAGCTTTAAATAATATTTTATATAGCTTACTTTAATTTTTTAGTAAGTAGCTACTCTATAATTAAATTAGTTAATTATTTATTAATGATATTTATTAATATTTTAATTATTTGTTTTTTTATTATCTATTATATAAAAAAAACTTTTTATTTTTACTTTAGTAAATAATATACTATATTTGATAAAATATCTTTTTTAAATAATTAGCTATTTTTTCTATTTTTCTTTATTATTATCTACTTTATTAATATATTTATTTATTTTAAATATATTTATATATTTTTAATATTTTATAAATATAATATTTAACTACTTAATTATAATTACTTTAGCTTTTTTAAAAAGAGGTTATTTATAATATAAGTACTATATTATTAAAGTATTACTAACTGCTTAAATACTAGCTAGTATAATAACATCTAATTTTAATTTTTTTAAAGTAATTAGTAGTTTAATTTACTTTTTTTAAGCTAATATTAATTAATATAAATAAAAAAAAACTTTATAATTTTTTTATATTTAGCTTTAAAGCTAAAAATATATTAAATAAGTATATTAACTATCTAAAAAATATAATTTAGATCTATATAGCTATATTATATAAGTAAATATAAATTTAATAAGTATAATATTTTGCAATATTACTATTAAAATAAGAATTATATATATTAACTTAATTAAAATTATAAGTTTAGCTATATAGTAAATTATAACTTAAACTAATTTAGTAGCTTTAAAGTTAACTATTAAAATTATATTTTAATAGTATAAAAGATATTCAATATATATAAACTTATATTTAACACTTATAAAAAGTAATTTCAATACTAATATTTTTATAATACAACTATAAAAATATATAAATTTGCTTAAATTATTTTATTAAGTTTTTTTTAAAAGTTTTTTTAATAAACTATTAATTTATTTTAATATAACTTTGCTATATAATAGTAAAGTTTTTTTTAACTATTTAAATAATTAAAATTTATATTAAAAATACTAGTATTAAGCTTTTTAACTAATTTTTATATAGTTAAAAACTATATATAGCCTAAATTCTAGCTTAGTTAAAATTATCTAAACAGTTTTTATGTTTACTTAAAAGTTACTATAAAAAGATTTACTAAAATTATACTTTATATTTTCTTATATAGTAAAAAGAAAAAATACAAATAATTTATAAAATTATATTAAATATATTTTTTTATTTAGTAAAAAAAGCTAAATACTATAAAGCTAATTTAAAAAAACTTATAAATAGCTATAAAAAGTATATAACTTTTAGCTATATAATATTAATAAAGAAGTTTTAGCTTAGTATATATAGCTTTTAGCTGTAA